>VZRM01001964.1:381023-581754 GCA_013397955.1 Grantiella picta
GCCCCGCCGCCGAGCGCGCTGCCAGGTTGGGCACGGGGGTGGGAGGCGGCGGCCGCTGTGTGTGTGGGAGCGGCCTGCGGTCCCGATGAAGGGGTAGTGGTTGTGTGCTCGGCTCGGTCGCCGGGCTGTGCCCTTGAGCGCCAATGGATTCAGTTATGGAGGGTTCGGTTACGGGTGTGATTGCTACGGTGGCCCCCGACAGCACGGAGAGGGTGCGTGGGGGCGCAGGTGGGAAGGGCATTGTCATTTCTCCGTGTGTCCCGTACTGGTGTTAATGCTGTTTCCTCCTCCTCGCCTCCCCTGCCAAGCCCTGCGGGCTCACCTCAGGCAAGTCTCCTAATCAGGTGTCGTCTTCTCTAAGGAAGAGCCAGAGATTCCCCTAGCACTGCCTGTGTTCCCAGCAGGATACTGTACCAAATCGATGTTTGTAGGTGGAAGAGCCTTTGGCAATAAAGCACGATGTGCCAAGTGAAGCAGACAGCGCAGGAATCCAGACAGAGTAGCCTGTTGGGATGCTGCTGTGTTTTTCATCGTGCGGGTGGTGAGACCCTTGCACAGGTTGCCCAGAGAAGCTGTGGATGTCCCATCCTTGGAAGTGTTCAAGGCCAGGTTGAATGGGGCTTGGAGCAACCTGGTTTAGTGGAAGGTGTCCCTGCCCATGGCAGGGGGATTGAAACTAGATGGTCTTAAAGTTCCCTTCTTACCCGAAGCATTGTGTGACTCTACACGCTGTAAAGCATGTGTATCAGTTGAACATAAAGTACTTCTGGAAGAAAGAGGAGGTGTGTTGCCAGTAGTAGTAAAGCCATTCAGTCATAGTGCACAACAAGTGCTCTTCCTGTTTAGGAGGATGTTTTTCCTCAGTGATTTGTTTGCTTTGAGCTGTTCTGGTAACTCCTGGACCAGTAGAAACAGTGCTAATAATGGGAGTTGAGAGGCCTTCTCAAAATGCTACCTGATGCTTATAAACAGTGTGCATTTGATTTTGAATTTATTAGTAATTCCTTCAAACATTTTCTATTTGTGTTCTCCTTGAGAACAGCTCTCTTATTTTTATGGCTTTACATGTTCATGCCTTCAGGTCTTTCCTCCATACTTATAAAGTATCCTGGAATCTACCTGTTTATTCTAGACTTTGTGACTAGCGTAATATATGTGGATAGAATGTAAGATTTTTGAAAGCCGTGGGAATAACTGTCTCCTTAGTAAATGGTTTATTCTGGAGGCTGAGTTGCCCCTGGAGGACTCTGTGTGTTGACAGACACAGATAATCACGCCTTCTCTGCTTGTAAAGGCATGTCCTCTTGTTCAAAAGGCATTATTGATTTGATTGATCAGAGTCAAGGCCCTGAACTAACTGGGAGGGAGCTGACGTCTGACCATTTTAATGGGAACATGAGGTAACAAAACATTACCAAGAAAAGCCTGAATTGCTTTCTTCAGCTTTAAGGAAGGTCCGACTGCCTTTGTCTTCTCTCAGTAAGATAGAACATAGCCAAATACTTAGCGGAGAGGAAGAATCAAGCAGAAGGTGAAAGATTTTCACCAAAAAATGTTGGCCAGTTGTGCTTTTAACACCATGTGAATGTAGGCTCTGTAGCTGTGTTGCTGTAGTAATAGAAGAGATGTTGACAGATGCCCTCTGAAGTAGAGAATGGTTTCCTTATCTTTTTCAAAATATTTTTTCTGTGTAGCTGCTGCACCTGTTGTGTAGTGCTGCTTGAACTTGAGGCAGCAATCCGTGTATAGGCTTGGATAGGCTTCCATTTTCGAATGAGGTTTTGCCCTCAGATTCTGCAATTTAGTGATGTTTTGGAGGTCCACTTATGATTCCCCTGATCTCTAAGCATCTAGATTTTTATAACCCTTTGGAGCTTTTGATGATTAGAATACTGTCTCTAACTATTGTCACAAAGAGGTTTCTCAGTTTTTTTTTTTCCAAACAACTACAGCAGACTAGCTTGGGAAAAACGGGGGGTGAAGGGTAGTGCTAGAAGTTCCTCCTGCTCTGAACTGCTGCCCCTGTAGCACTGGCCAGAACGGGGATGCCTACTTTTCCTCTCCAGTATTTGTCTGCCTTAGGTCTCTATTTTTTCTGGATTGAAGTGACCAGGAAACAACTGAAGCATCCAGGATACTAACTGCACATTGTTTGACTTGTGCTGGAGGGTGTTGTTTCACTTCTTGGAAGAAAAAGTGGACTTGAGGACATAGTTGGGAAGAGTGCCAAAGTGTTTTGGTTAGAGTGGATGAATTGCTGATGTTTTCCAGGAGTGGGGCAAGCTTCTTTCTCTGAAAGATTCCCTGAAACTTACTTGGAATTTTTGCTTGGGGAGTTTGTTGCAGAAAGTTGACGTGTTAGGAAATAGATGCAAGTAGAGGTAAGCACTCTTAGAGTTTTCAGAATTTTATTGATGAATAGAGAATGAGTTGAAATCTGGCAGGGGCTGTTCTTCTGAAGGTATTTTGGCATAGCTTTTAGTAGGCTTAAACTTGTCTAACTGCATCTTGAACTTTCTTAAATTTGCAGCATCCACACCATACCATGAAAAGAAATTCCATAGGTTGCCATCTGGTTCATGAAGTTTTTCTTTCACTTACTTTGAACTTGACATGTGCAGCATTTGATAGGTGTCTTCTCTGTATGTCAGAAGAAAATGTGATTCTTTATTCCCTACTTGGTTTTGTCATGATTTTGTAGACCTCTGCTATATCCATTCCCCAGTTCTTTTTCTTCCGTCCTGCAGAACCTCAACTGTGATAGTCACTGCTTGTGTGGGAGCCACTCTGGCTTTTGGCGTGAACCTTCTCTGTAAATACAAGTATGGCGTGCCAGGAATTTTACTGTGTCATTTTTAAGTGGGTGCATTAGGGAGAAAACTGTTCTTCGTGCAGTGTGGAGGAATAATGTACTGTGGGCTTGCACAGTTAAATAATTGTATTATTTGTCTTAGTTTTATTTTTTTTTCTTACAACTTTTGATATCCAGTCTGATTTGTTCACTGCTGGCTAGTACCTAGTAGATGTTTCCATCAAGCTGTTGGATGTAACCCCAACACCTCATTCCTGAGAAGTATGAATGAAGAGCCTGTTGTGGCTTTGTTTCTGAGTGGCCTTGATCCTACAACGATCAATATGAAATTTAGCACCTCTCTTTGATCTGATATAGCCTGTAGCGCTTGCCTTTACTGGCACACTTTACACACAATTAAGAGAATTTTAAAAATGTTTAACTAACTGAAAGGATAATACTGGATAAGTAGCAAATTGAGAATTTTTCTCTGGAAAGGAAAAAATAAATCTGTCCTCAGCCTGACAGGATTTTTTGGTAGTTATTGCAAATGCACTTTATTTTGCCTTTTTTAATAAATTTCTCAAAACTTTTTTTTTTTTTTTTGCGTATGTGTGTGAATGTTCCAGGAAATGCTTCAAGGACCATCAGAAGATGTGTTTCCAAAGATGGAAAGCCCAGTTGAAGAGATGGATACCTCTGATACCCAGTGGGGCTGGTTTTATTTGGCTGAGTGTGGTAAATGGCATATGTTTCAGGTAAATACCCATGAAGTTCTATTGGCTCTGATACATTCCATATACCAAATTACCTATTGCTGAATTTGTCTAAATGTGCTTTTTCTTTTATTTTGAAGACTGACTCAAACAGTCACTGCTCGATTAGCAGTGAAGATATTGAAAGGAGTTTCCGGACAAACCCCCATGGTTCTCTGTCTTTTACAACTGCAAAGTTTAACTACACACTGGACTTTTCAGGTATGTATCTCTCCATGCAGTAAATTAAAATAATAGGTGGTGTCAGATACACCAGTGCATTTGTTCATTCAGCAGGTTATTGTCCTCATATCTGGTGTAAAAACATGCAATTGTGAATGTCTTCTTTACTGAAAAGTACATAGGAGTTTTTAGAAACAGCTGCCCTGTTAGACATTTTTGTGTAGTTTATTAATAAAGTAGCCTGTCTTGTTTAACAGCACTCCATCGTGTTCCTGCTGCTTGCTTCAGCTGCAGGTGACATGTAGGATATACCTGTTGAACTGGGAAGTTTGAACCTTTTTCCTTTAATGTGCAACTGCCTGTAAGCTTGGAAAACCTCTTCCATTCAGTCTGTATAAGAAACATGGCCATGAAGGAAGCTTTCTGCAAAATACTGGCATCAAAGTGATTTAATAATTGAGGCGGTAGTTGAAGCCAGTTCTGTTCTCAGAATAACAAGGAGATAGGCAAATGGATTTTCTTGTAGATTGTACAGATCTCACTTACGCTGTTCTTGCAAATTACCAGAAACCTGTAATCTAATGCATGTAACTAATTATAAAAGCAATCTGTTTTTTGTTCAAAGATGTGTTCTAATAGCTTTGGTTTTAGTTTTTCCATTCATAGACTGTTTATTTTCTAATTAAATTACAAAACAGCTATGTGCTTAAATATAGGAAATTAAGAAAATAAATACATATTCCAATATACTCAAATTTCAAATATCTCAAATACAGAAAGTGGGGACTGAGTAAAACAGCAATGTACTGGCAGTAAACTAGTATCTAACAATATGAGGAATTTTATGCTGGCTTGTGTTGAAATGTCAGTTTGTAAAAAACTATGTTTTGCATCTGGAATAAAAAGACTAAATGCAAACGTTAAAGAGCGGTTTTTATGTTATTGTCTGTAGGTCATGATGTCTTAAGGATAGTGTATTCTTTGTCATCCCATTAAAGTCAGTGGAACTTTTGCCTGTGATTTAGTGGGTCTGAATGTTAGATGGCTATTTTAAAAAGAAATGTTTTGTGTGTGTAAAATTTGCCCATTTTGCCAAGTCATAGAAATGACCATGCATTTAGAAACATTTACTGAAAATGCTAATTTGTTACTTGTTGAAATAGGAATTCCTGTCAAGTAACTTAGCATGTAGTAACATTCTTTTAAAAAATCAGACTTTAATGTTTCATATGCTGTAGATGAATTCCCTAAACTTTCGTTCTAATTTTTGTTTTATGCTCAGTGATGAAACAAATCAACCTAACTACCCTTAAACAACGTCCAATAAAGCGAGCTCCCTTTGCAATCAATTCATTCAGGTAAGGAAATAGGAGGAAGACTCCTTTTTGTTTTATTCCTGATTCTTTTAAGTAAAATGAAACAGAAGTGTTTTATCTTTATTGTTTATATTCATAGCTTTTGGAATTGTTTGCTCTGAATACCTGTTGAATCAGAATTGCCTCAGGGAAACAGCACCAAAAAATGGAGCAGTTTGTTCTATTGACTTGATAAATTACTTAGAAATATTATTGTAACAGCAAAAAAAGACTGAGTTACATTTCTTGCCTATGTTTTAGTCATTTACTCTAAAATTATTTGGACTTAAAAAACTTATGTTGTAGCAATTCTTTTATGAGTCTAATTGCTTTAGATTTTCTGTTTCTTACTATTAGATGTAAAGCTGTGCTGTTGTAAATCTGGTACTCACTGAACAATAAACTGAGCTATGCAGTGTTACTACCACAGGTGATATTGAGGACATGGTGGTGTTTTTCCCCCAATAGTTTCTGAGAAAAATTTTGGTTCTGAATTGTAGTGTGGTTATACATTCAAAAAGAAATTTTTCATTTGTCACAAGAAATGTAGTAGCAATCTGTTTACACTGACTTGCAAGAAGACCTGTTTTTTTGAAGTCTCAATGTTTTTTCAGTAGATACTTGCTAAATAGTGTGTACAATGATGTGGCAATTTACTTTTTTTTTCCCCTTGAATAATTGCATTCAGTACTCCTATTTCTGTGTGATGACATTCTTTACTTCCAGGAGATTCCTTCTTTTAGTCCCAGTTTTAAGGCTTAAGAGCTTCTGTGTATGTAGTACATATGCTTAAACCACTCTTTTTTAGTAGCATTGTATAAACTTAATGGGAGTTCGCTTTTTTTGCATACTGTGTTGTTTGGAGCAGGAGTTTGGCAGGAAGAAAATGCCTCATGTCTTTGAAGTGATGTGTTTTTACCTTTTTTGTTTGAAGTTTCATCTGTGAAAATGAGGCTATCCCTATGCCTTCACACTGGGAGAATGTAAATACTGAGGAGCCATACCAGGTAAGAGTTGGTATGCAAGTTGGTCAAAAACATGTGACAATGAAATAATGCATCGAATTGAAATCCTACTAACCTCTTTTTTTCCAGCTTATTCCATTGCAAAAGAAAACAAATGAATATAATGAAGTTTCTAGTCTCTTTGGAAAAACAATGGATAGCCACCGAATTAAAAGAATTAAGAGAATACAAAATCTAGACTTGTGGGAGTTTTTTTGCAGGTGAGATTATTTCTAAACCCAACAGTTTTAGGATTGTTAATGGAGAAAAGTTTAAGTCATGGAGCAGAAATATGTTTAATTGTTTTTATTATTAATGAAATTTTTTGTTACTTTTTAACTTCTAAAAAGTTTCTCATTTTCCATTTCCCTCTATTCAAAATTTAATTTTCAAGACTGTAGCTTCTACAGGTGCAGAAATGTAATACTTTTAGAAATGCATTAAATAAAGGTGTAGCACAGATAATGTATTAAAGGTGTTCAGAATATCTGTGTAGTAGATGTCTTTGATCCTTATAGTAAAGTAAGGAGACCAAAAATTAGTTTTTTGTAAAATGATTTCTTGAGAGGCTTGTGTTATTGTAATTTTTACTGAACAAAGCAAATTAATATTTCTATCTTGTTGAATTTCTTAACTTTATGAAGCACAGGACAGAATTAAGTGTCCAATTAACACATATTCATGCAAATTCTTTTAAGTTTAATGTGCTGCAAAATCTTGTTCTAAGTTCTTGGCTTTTCCATCTTCACATTGTGCTGGTCTGGAAGAAGTAGGAAGTGCCCAGTTTGGTGTCCACTTTATTTTGTACTGTCAGTTTTAGGCAGTTGTACTTGACAAAAGCTATTTGTGTGTCTTGTAGGAAGGAGTACATATCAGAAGGTTTAAAGATGTTGTTCACTAATAAAGTAATCTAGACTAAGTTAAATAGTCAGGAAATAATTAGCCATATATATATTAAAATTTTGCATGAGTTAAAGTTACACTATCTTTTTAAATATATGTTATTTATTTTTAATTTAAAGCTATATTATTAACATGTGTGAGGAAGTGAATTTCCTTATACATGTTAATGGTTAATACAGTTATCCTACTTTTAGTGAAGTTTCTTTTATTCTTGGAGAAGTAAGGAAGGGGGGCAGCAAAACTGCTGCCTTGGACTTCCAGAGATCAGACTTTGGGACTGTTTGACAGAGTCCCTTGTAAGGCAGTCCTGAAGGGCAAAGGAGTGCAGGAAAGCTGGACACTCTTCAGGAGGGAAATCTAAAGGCTCTGGAGCAGGCTGTCCCTATGTGCTGAAAGACAAGCAGTCGAGGAATAAGAGCAGCCTGGCTGAACAGAGAACTTTGCCTGGAATTCAGAGGAAAAAGAGAGTTTATGACCTTGGGAGGAAAGGGCAGGCAACTCAGGAGGGTTAAAAGATGTGATGTTTTGCAGGGAGAAAATTAGAAGGACCAAAGCCCAACTGGAACCTAATTTGGCCACTTCCATAAAAGACAATGAAAATACTTTTTAAAAATAAATCAGCAACAAAAGGGGGTCTATGGAGAATCTCCATCCTTTATTGGATGTGGGGGAAACATAGTGACATCCTCAAAGGATGAGGAAAAGGCTGACATACTTTAAGGCTGAGGCAAAGAAGGCATTAGCAGTAAGATCAGTTATCTGGGCACCCCAGACCCTGAGCTGCTAGACAGAACCAGGAAGCAAAAGGCAGCCCTCATAATTCAAGGGAAAATGGAATCTGCTACACCACAGAAGTCTATCAGGACAGATGGAATCCACTGGATTCCACTGGATTCCACCAAGGGAGCTGGTGAAGTGCTCAATGAGCCACATTCAACCATTTACCAGCAGTCCTGGCTCACTGGGGAGGTCCCAGTTGACTGGAAATGAGCAAATGTGATGTCCATCCACAAGAAGAGTTGGAAGGATGATCTGAAGAACTACAGACCCATCAGGCTGACTTCAGTGCCAGGGAAGGTCATTGAGCAGCTCATCCTTAGTGCCATCACACAGCACGTGCAGGGCAACCAAGAGATCAGGCCCAGCCAGGGTAAGTTTAGGAAAGGCAGGTCCTGCTTGACCAACCTCACCTCCTTCTATGACAGGATGACCCACTAAGTGGATGAGGGAAAGGCTGCAGATATTTTTTACCTGGACTTCAGTAAAGCCTTCAACACTGTTTTCCACAACATTCTCCTGGAGAAACTAGCTGCTCATGGCTTGGACAGGTGCAGTGTTTGCTGGGTAGAAAACTGTCTGGATAGCCAGGCCACTGGATAGTGGTCGTGGATGGGGTTCCATCCAGCTGGTCACCACGGGGTGTGTCACCCAGGGCTCAGTGTTGGGACCTGTTTATATCTTTATCAATGATCTGGACAAGGGGATCGAGGGCACCCTCATTCAGTCTGCAGATAACCCCAGGCTGAGTGGGAGTGTTGATTTGCTGGAGGGCAGGAAGGCTCTGCAGAGGGATCTGGACAGGCTGGATCAATGGCCTGAGGCCAATTGTGTGAAATCAGTAAAGTGAAATCTGGTTCCTGCTCTTGGGTCACAAGGCAGTACTACAGGCTTACACACACTGATGAAGGAATTATTGCCTGGTAGTATATGACAAAGAAATAAGTATGCCAGCATTTTAAATTCACTTGTTTTGGTGTCCCAGGCAGGAAAGTTAAGAAGATGACGCTTAGTCTAGCATCTCAGTTTGGAGTTGTCGAGGAGTACAGCAAGTAAAAAAAGGTGTTGGTCAGTGAGATTGCTGACCTTTTTTTTAGAAAAAGCTTGTGTGCTTGCATATGTACAAAGAGCATGTCTCTGGGTATTTAGTTTTGCTGTAGGTTTCCCCGTTTATTGAGTGAATTGACTGAATCAGAATTTTCATTGTGCTGGATCAACTTAATTTTGTTGAACTGGATTAGCTTGTTGCTGCTGGTGGAAAGTGCTAAGATGATGCTTTTTAGAACAGTTAGACTCCTCGATTTCTGTTCCAAAATAACGAAGTGTCCTGTTGTGGCATTTCTGCATTCTGCAGAACCAGCTTTCCAGTGTGCCCAGTATATTCTACTAATTAGGAGGAACAATTGCTCTTACAATAGTTCCCATATCAATGACAATTCTAAATTTGCTTTGTGAAATAAACTGGCAATTCTAAATTTGCTTTATGAAATAAAGAGATAGTGAAGGACTGTTACAGAACACCTTTTGACAATTGATTATTCACTTTTTCTATAAAATTGTTTCATTCCCCTGTTTCAAGAGAAGTTACTCTAGGCTACATTTATATATTGTCAGAGATCAACAATAGAGGGCTGCTGATTGAAGAAATTTCAGATGTTTAGTATTACTGGCCCTTAGATCAGTTTTTGCTGGTTTACCTAGGTAAAAGTACTTTGTAATCTACCAACTTTGTTATCCCTTCCACCATTTCAGTAGATGGAGGGAACAAAATGTGCTAAATTACCTTTCTTTTAAATATATATCTGCAGAAAAGGACCACACCGAAACTGATGACAAATGAACAGTGTTAATAAAATTGGTATAGGAAGACCTTTTTTCCAAATTTTGGACTATCCCTGCAAATAGTCCACAGCATTCAGAAATGAGTGATTTCTATATGTGTATCTTAAGAATTCTGACCTGTTTAAAATCTAGTCATCTAGGTACTTGCAAAGTGGAATGTATGAAATGTTTTAGGTCTGTACCCTCAGCAGTGTTTTCACAGTAGTAATTTAGTGTGTTCATACAGCTATTTATTTATTTATTCTGTGCTTATTTATGTATTTATTGTGTGTTTTCTGTAGGAAAAAAGCTCAGCTGAAGAAGAAAAGAGGTGTCCCAACGATTAATGAGCAGATGCTGTTTCATGGCACTAGTAATGAATTTGTAGAAGCAATATGTATTCATAACTTTGACTGGAGAATAAATGGGATGCATGCTGCTGTGTATGGAAAAGGTAAGTATTGGTGTCACTTACTACAGTTTGGTAGTGTTAACAGTTCAACATTGTGAAGTGTTCCCTATAGTGTGTACTTCGTGGGGCATGCCTTGTGTTCACCCAAGAGCCATTTAATAATTAATACTCTGCTTTTATGGCAAGTGTAATTAAGGATGCAGTAAGGAATGTAATTGTCGCAACTGGCTGCTAGGACCAGGGAGCATGGGGAGGGGGTGCCCAGCAAAGCAGTGCTGATCACAAGACAATCTTCCTTGTCATAAATTGTCATAATCTAAAAATTGACAAGAAAAAAAAAAAGGGATTGCTAATGACAATAAAAGAGCTGACATTTTTCATCATCTTGATAGCTTTGCTCTAGTAGTCAAACTGTAATGGTAAGAACATCATCAGATTGCTAATTTTCTTTTTATTTGAAAGGGACCTATTTTGCGAGAGATGCATCATATTCCAGCCATTTCTGCAAAGAGAGCATGAAGCACGGAGATACTTTTCAGATTCATGGTGTGAATCTGCAACCTCATCTGCATAGACCAGACAAAGTCATGTTTCTTGCTCGTGTGTTAACTGGTGACTATATCGGCGGTGATTCAAAATACATGAGGCCTCCTTCAAAAGATGGAAGCTTTGTGAACTTGTATGACAGCTGTGTGGATAATACCTGGAATCCAAAGATCTTTGTCATCTTTGATGCCAACCAAATCTACCCTGAGTACCTAATAGAATTTTGTTGAGTTTGAACTGAGTATTGTTTGTGGTTTTTTGATACTTTTGTTCCTTTTGTAAAGGCAACAACATGGAAACATGATGCGTGAAAGAGAGGTGGAAAAAAAAGCTGGGATACATTTATGGAGGAGGGAAGATTTGAAATATTTCAGAGAGACTGGTGAACTGTTTTTAAAAATCTGTAAACTTTAGTAATGCATTTTTCAAATGTAGAGACTATTACAAATCTGAAGTTGCTTAGTGAGCCTTAAATACATTGAGTGTTGGTAAGTTTTCAAAGGTGAGATTTATGTTCTGATTTTCTAAAGTATATTAAAAGTGGTAGAAATATGCCTCTAATATAGTACGCATATGATGAAACTAATCTTTTATAAAGATTGCCTATAAAACATAAAGTAAGAACAACAACAGCAAAACCCCAGGGGATGTGGCTACATGTGTGTGTCTGTCTGTGTTCTGTAGGACATGTTGCTTTGTTTGGGGGTCTCTGAGTTTGGATTCTAAACCTAAAAAAAAAAAAAATCTACAGCTCCTTCATCAGTTTTCTCCAGATAAAGTTCAACAAAGCTGTTTGGTTTAACTTTATGTACATTTTACTGTAAGCTTTAATTCTGTACTGGGAAAATTACCAAGTCCTTGCACTAGGATTTGACCTTTGGAAATGAGGCCCATAAACTTGTGGTTGTTAGTTGTTTGGTATGTAACTGTTGGGCTCACTGTTGGGATATCAGCAGTGCCATACACACTCAGTTCTTATGCTATGGAATTTTTGCCATCTTGTTACAGTATTCATGTGCTACTGTGATTCCTGTCTGGTCAGAATTTAAGATACACTCAGTACTCATGTACTTGCTGTTATTGAAGACAATGTTCAAATTAACTTAACTGGAAATAATACAGTTAAACTAACAATGAAAATTGCAAAAGATGTCATCCTTTAGTTTTTAAACACTGTAATAGTAGCAGTTGTAGCAGTTGTACAAAAACCATACCAGGTTTTTGTAACTGGTATGGTTGTAAAGTTAAAAGAGTATTTTTTACATGTAGAAAGAGCAAAAGAGACAATACTTGGATAAAGAACAAGCTTGAACACCTAAACACGAGAAGAGCCTGAAGAAGGGGCTGTTACACTGAAATGCATTGACATGTTAAACGATTTGGTATTAAATTGTGTCCCTAGTGTTCTTTGTTAAAGGACAGAGGCACTCATGGACAAAGTCAAAGTTGAACTCTTTCCAGGCTTTTTCTTTGGCTATAGCCAGTAACAAGTCCCTGTAGAAATGGTGTATAATTGTGGCAGATGTAGAACGATCTATGTTGGTTTGTTATAGAATTGTTAATGGACTTTTTGGATCAAAGGCTATGTTTAAAATGTGTTGTATTTAAGAGGCACTGCAGCTGTTGGCATGACCAGGTCTGCTCAAAGTCATACTTTTAAACCGGTGGAACTGGAAGCAGAAGATGACAACATATCTGGCATCATAACCAAGGATGCAAATATCTCTTCCTTCTCCTGAATGCTGTTCCCATTGCCTGTCAGCGCATCTTGCACAAGTTGTGTGTCTGCTTCTGTTTGTAATTTCATGGCAATTCTCCTGTCCCTAAACCATTTAGGGCTAAAAGGCATTTTCCTTTATTTTAGGAGGTATGACTTCTGATCCCAGTTGGGAACTCTAGGTATGTAGGTATGATTTGTGTTTGAGTCACTACTATGCTAGCTCTGCAAAAGGCACTTTGTTCCCCACATTGTATAAATTAATAGCGAATCACACAGGGAATTTGTGTATTACTGACTCCTTTTTATTCTTGCACAGTATTCTACAGAGCTTACATTTTGTGAAACTAACAAATACATGTGCTGTTGTTCCTTTGATTTGGTCTTTTATTTTATTCTGAGGTCTGAACTGACATTTTTAGTTAAGAAAAATGAAGTTTCTTTCCTAGCGTCTCATGGACACAAAGTACCATAATCTTTACTGATCTCAGAGACTTTTCCTGTTGTTTGTGTGGTGGTGTCTTATTTGCTGCTTAATTAGAATTGAATGGCACAATCTTAATCTTACTGCACACTTGAAGTTTTACCTCTTCTTTCAGTGTTCTGCGTGTTCTGCTTTTTGCTGTCTATTTTTGTGCTGATGAATTTTGTTATTGAAGGGGTCTGTAAAATATCCATCCTTTTTCTGGCAAGGGAAGAGAGATTATTATTGCAAGCAAAGTCCAGAACTGTACAAGTAGCCAGTACAGGAGATGGTTAGACTTAATAAAAGGAACAGTGAGAAAGAAAGGGAGGAAAATAATTTCTTGGCTGATAGAGTGTTAAAGAAAAGAGAAAGGATCTTGGTGTGATTCTGGGGAAGGAAACCTGCTATTTTCTGTTACTGTTTCATGTAATGAAACTTTGTGCTCCATTTTGGTTTTACACATGTGCAAGAGTATTTCATTCTCTTAGGTGGCTTGATCTGAGGCAGAGCTTTTTTACTAAATTATTCTTGTAGCAGAATGTTTTCACATGAGCTCAGCACTTCAGGATGACAGAAAAATGAGATCAGCTCATACTGGTCTCCTGGACCAGGTTAGCTTTTTACAATGGGTATGTACCTAATTTTTGCTGAGCAGATCTCATTTCATCCAGAGCAGTTTGGGAGAGTGACTGTCAGTTCATTTACAGGGTCAGTTTGCACAAACTCTTGTTTTTAAGTTAGAATCTGAAGGAAAAAAGGGTACAACTCTATTTTTTAACAGATGACCCAGTACAGTCCCATCCAAGCTAGATGTGAGATATGTAATGTGCTGGCTGGAGTTGGCAGCCTAAATTCCAGGAACACATTGGATACCAGTGCAGCTGGTGGCTTGAGGACAACTCTCATCCTTTTTAAACCTTTATTAGCACAGAAGATCATAGCAGGAAGGCTCAAGTGAGTTTGTGCAGTCTGCATAGCAGGAATTACTTTCCGGAAGATGAGCACATGTCAGTCTTAAAACTCCTTCGACCTAAATGTCCATCAGTGTTGTAACTATCTTTAGGCACTGCCCAAAACAGCAGACTTGCAAAACAGCATAGGCCTACTCCAGTATAGCCATCTATTCTTCACAAGTGACAAAAAATACTATGGGGACTGACAGATGGAATATTTTGTAATATATTTGCTTCTCCCATACTTCTCTTGCTTTTCTCTGCTGCCAGAAACCTGCAGAATTAGTGAGGAAGTTTAGAGGCATAATCTTTGAACAGGCAAAGTACAAATGTTGTTACCTGGCTGCTTTTGTTTATTTGTTTAACTCAGACAGATGCACTCATTGACATGATTTTCTGATGTGACTTTTTTTGTAGAAAGGCTTATGTGAGCAAGCCACACTAAAGGTCAGCTGTGGGTTTTTTGCAAAAAAATTTCATAACAAATGGGCTGGGGGACCCTGGCCTAGATCGTAGGCCTTCCAAGTCACTGGGTAGTCTAGCTCAGAGCTTGCTGGTGAGCATGCACATGCAGCCCAGGCACACCCAAAGTGTGGGAGGCGCAGACTCTGCCCTTACAGCTGGCAGTGACTATGGTCCCACACCAGCAACACAGACCTCCCTGCTCACCTCACTCGTGTGCTCCCAACAGCTGTTTCTGGGAACAGATACTGTTCCTGCCCCAGTGGCCAGGAATTCAATCCTCCTGCTGGCTCCAGGAGGAGGAGGAGGACATGGAGACCCCACTCACTCCAGTCACTTGCACCACAGGCCATGGGCACCCATCCCCCAGGTCTGACCCTGGGAGCTGGCACCAAATTCCCCTCACGTACACAGAGGCTTGACAGCAGCTGGCACAGAGTCCCTGCAGCCTGTTCCCTGTGGACACAGAATGAGCATACACAGATGCCTAAGAAAAAATTTCATAAGATAGAAGAAGCAAGGCCAGACTGCACTGGGCAGGCACAGGGCTCAACAAAATTGTACCAGCCCCATTTTAAAGCTGGCTTCTCTTACACCCCTCTGTGTCAAGTGCCTTTGTTCCCCTCAGCTGTGCCTTCCCCTGTGTGTCCCCAACCCTATGGTAGCTCCACTGATTTCTGCATCCCTCCCAGTCCAGTCCAACCAGTTCTAAAGTCCAGGCTAAAATAAACTTACACACACTCTTACATGCCCTTATCCATTAACATGACTGACCAGGTTTGGTTTTCATCACTGCCTCCCTTATGTCAGCCAGGTTTATGTTCCTGTTCTTGGCTTCCTCGTTTTCTTACTGTCCTTGTTGTGTCAGAAAAGATAGTAGAGGAGAAGTCACTCTCCTTCCACATACTCATATAGATAATTGTGCCACATAACATGTCCAGCAATTTTGGTCCCACATTTGTCCTAACTTGGGGATTTAGTGGGAGAGGTCATATTTCAATCCTATGGTAATGAATGCACTTCATAGGTTTATTTGCAGTTTTCATCCTGATGCCTGGGCAAGAGACAGCCAAGGTAAACAACACCAAGCCTCAGAAGTTGCATGTTCTTTTGAGTGGATTTTTTAATTGGAAAGGGCTCATTTGAATGTACAGAAGTAGGACAATGTTTGGTGTGTAGTGCAATAAGCAAAAAAAGAATTGCAGTGTAATAGAGAGTGTAAGTATGGGGAAAGGACCCATTCAGGCAGTAATCAGTTCCATTGAGTACCATAAAATGGATTTCTCTTCCTTGTTTGCTTTGAGCTGTTAGGAGTTTGATACTGCTGTCATGTTAGGGATGGCAAACCAGCTGGTTCTGGCTGTTTGCACACTTACCTGCAGACATTTGAAGATTAATTTACTGCTACTGCTTTTAGAGTCTTTTGCAAAAGAGATTGTGACTCCACTCCTAGAAACAAGTCTGAAGCTATGCTCTTCTCAGCTATTGACTTTGTTAACTAGAAATGTCATTCATTTCTGTATTTATATTTTGTCTATTGCCTTTGAATATCTTTGAGGTGTTTTTGTTTCAGTATTTTCCTTTCTAGGAAAATTGCTTTGCAATTAGAGAGGGATGAAAAAAGAATAAGAAAGGATTAGTGTATCAGCTGCTGGTCCACATCTGGAGACTGTGCCAGTCAGGAAGGCAGGTAGTGGGAATGACATAGTTTCCTATCTGAAGCCAAGAGCAGTTACATCCATTTCCTGTTTCAGTCTTCTAGCCAATAAATGCCAAATTTAATTTAAAGGGAATGAAATCATAGTGACACCAAAAGGAACAACCTTAAGTGTTTCTTATCTTTACTCAACTTCTCCACTGATACATTTTTCTTCCCGTGGACTCACAAAGCAATGTAATATATAAACCAATACAGGTAGTGAGTATCTGACTCATGTCCAGGTTTCAGAACAACAAAAAGCCTTGGCCTGCTCACCTCCCTCTTCCTGTTCCCATGCTTTGCTTGCATTCATGTTGTCATAAAGCGAAACAGATTAAATATCTGGATGATTGTTTAAAACTACTTTGGAGTGGGAATATGCTAATGCAGTTTATTGTATTAAGTGATGTGTCTGGTTACAGACCTGGAGGTGACCAAGCTACTACTACATGTAATCTTTTTTTCCAGTCAATACCTACCTTTGAGCCAGTGAAAGTTGTCCAAGAAAGTAATCCCGACTGAGAACAGTTGGTGCAAATAAGCCTTTCAAAGGATGATTGGATATTGGATACACTGTGTTATTGTCTATGTATTAACTACAGGGATTACTTTTTTAAAAGACTTACTTCTATAAAGGGACTGGCTGACACAAATACTTTCATCACAGATTTTGTTTTAACACAGCTGTTGAGAATACTGCGTCCCTGACAAAGCTCTATCAGCTAATTACTGAATGTTTATGAGAGTGAATTAAATAGCAGCTCGAGACTGATATTTTTAATTGTTTTGATTTTTATTATTAGCACAAGAAATACAACCCAAAGCAATGGGATAAGATAAGGACAAGAGATGGAAAAGCTGTGGGGAAGAAATACCAGTGGGAGAAAAATGGTTACATAAGTGATATGGTGCATGAGTGTACATGTACAAAAGGGGCTGGGGAGTGGGTGCAAGAAGTTATATAAAAATATAACTGCTTTAAATTTTTTAAACTCAGTTTTCGTGCTGATGATCTTCCTGGATGTTTAGCAATGTTTATATATTCCCAGTGGGATGGAGTATTGGATGGAGAGTCAGGGGATTTGTAGTCAAAGTTTCATGTCTTTTGACATGTTGTGATGAGAGCAGACTTACAGAAGTGTTGCACAAATGCTACAGAGCTGCCAGAAATGAGAGATGTAGCTACAGCACCTCTTCTGAACCCTGTTGCAAGGAGCATGGGGGTAGCAAAGTGTTGCTGTCTGCTGCAAACATAACTGGCTGGCTTCTGGCTTCTCGTGGGGCCAACATGCTTCCTGAAATATCCCCACTCCAGCAACATTGCACACATCTTGTCTTTGCAACTCTTCCATGGCAAGTGTGTGGTATCAAATTTACTGGATTTAATCGATCACTGTAGCGTGACAAAAGGAGCAAAAATATTATGGTTTGCGTTAATAAGTCAGAGAAAGATTGTGCTACTGCTCTTAATTGTCTGCTCCATGAAGCAATTGATTTCTGGAAAGAAACTGTCTTTTATTTTATATTACATTAGGTATTGCAATAGATGTCAATTTTTTTGGCCTTTAGCTGCTATGGTGGTAAATATGACTGATTTTCAAATTTCAGAATATAAACCTGTGCTGTCTCTTGTAAAAATATGTTTCTATCAAGCACGTTCATAAAGTTGGTGAGTCTCTGAAAGCTTTTCTTTGATGGACACAATCCCTCACTGAACAGAATTTAATAGTCTATCAATGAAAATTGCATTCAATAAGAAAATATAATTCTCTTTATAGTAACTATTCATTTAAACTGAAAATCCCTGAGTGGAAGGTGTGTGTCTAACAGAGCCTTGAGCTATCAGTGCACTTCAGGGCTGGAATCTATGCAATGCTTCATCACAGATGGACAGCTTGTAGACAAAAATAAACAGTTTACCACCTCAGCATAACTGTGGGGGGAATTGGTAAGGCGGTATATAATTAATGTTGGATTTGATCCAGGATACCTTTTGCTTAGGAGAGAAGATCAAGATTTTTAGTGGCAGTGTTTTTAAGACTGGTTTATGGTTCAGCAAAGTGAGGAATATTGAGTAAAATTAGAACTATATCATTGCACAGACAGAGAGAAGTCCTTCCACTGTACTGCTGGCTCCACAGCCTCACAGGGAAACATTCTAAAATGGTGTTTTCCTTTTAAAATAAAAATTAAATGCTAATTCTTTTCAGTTTGAGAAATATGAAGAGCGTGGCTATAAAATGTGATAGGGAAAAAAATATCAACATGAAGAGCTGGTTTTAATGTTCCCCTGGGAATGTTGTGGGTTTTGATATTTCAGAAATGGGTTTGCTTAGCCCTGAGGGAAAGGGATTGGAAGAGCATGATAGACATGAGCATGCACGAAGACTGTACGTTCAGTATTAAGGGGGAAGAAATAGGTCACTGTGTATTAGATAGCTCATTTGGTTTCCTTTAAAGCCACAAGAGATAGAAAGTGTTGAGCTTCAGTTAGGAAGTTGCCCTGTTTTCTGAGGTACAGGGCAAATAAGCAGCGATGATCTCCTTGCTTTGTAAGGTGTTCACAAATACACCTGTTAATTCATGCTTTCCATTGGAGCTGATGGTGTCTTATTGGAAAAAGTGCCAGTTTATGCAACAGCTCTAATTATTCATGTGCCAATGCTGAGCTGCACATGGCTTAAGGAAAACATTTTTAATGCAGGTTATATGGAAGGAAATACTTTTCTTGTTATTTTTTGGTAGTTTATTATACATTATGCCCAAGAATGGTCCATCCCAGAACCCAGGAAGTCAAGCAGAAGTGTCAAGATGCCCTAATGGATGAACAAGGAGCTCCTGACTGAACTCCAACATCCAAAGGAAGCACACAAGAGGTGGCAGCAGAGGAGCGTGACCTAAGAGGAAAACAGCAATGTTGTCCTGACCTTGCACGGACAGGGTGAGAAATGCCAAAACAGCCAGGGCAGAAAACAATAAATAATTCAACAAGGAATTGAGGGGTATCTAGTTCATCTGCCCTTGTCCTTATGGATGATTTTAACTTCCCAGGCATCAGCTGGGTAATATCATACAGTGGACACAAACAGATTCAGGAAAGTGCTGAAGCACTCTGAAGATAATTTCTTGGTGCAGGTACTAAGGGAGGCAACTAGGATAGGTGCCCTCCCAGCTATCTGGGAGGCTGTTTGTAACAGAGAGGGTCTCAGGGGTGAGGTGGTGACTGGTGGCTGTCATTTAGGCAAAAAGACATTTAGGTAAAAAGGAAGTGTATGGACACTGGAAGCAAGAATGGGCAATTCAGGAGGACAAGAGAGACCCTGTTTGGCACTGCAGGGAGAAAATTCATGCAGTCAGAGCTTGACTAGAGTTCAAGCTGGCCAACATTGTAAAGGACAAAAAAGGCTTCTTAAAATATATTAACAGCAAACAGAGAATCAGAGGGAACACTGGTCTATTGATTGACAGGCTCACTCACCTCACAAATAGGGACGTAGACAAAACAGAGCTATTTAATGCTGTCTTTGCCTCTGTCTTTAACACCGATGATGGGCCCTGAGATCCCAGGAGACCTGTGTTAGAAGACCAGGACTGGGGGGATGATAAACTCCCAGCTGCTCCTGAACTTGTTCAAGAGGAGCTGTCCAAGCTGGATGGATGCACACAAATCTGTGGAGCCTGATGGGATTCATCCCAGAATACTGATGGGGCTGGCCAGTGTTATCACGGGACCTCTCTGCATT
This sequence comes from Grantiella picta, assembly GCA_013397955.1. NCBI lineage: Eukaryota > Metazoa > Chordata > Aves > Passeriformes > Meliphagidae > Grantiella > Grantiella picta. The sequence continues at coordinate 400,611 of VZRM01001964.1, forward strand.
ATTTTTCCTCAATGATCTTGGGAGTCTGGAGCGGTCCCAGTCAGCTGGAAGCTGGCAGTGTTTCAACAAGGATAAGAAGGAAGACCCTGGTAATTATAGACCTGCCAGTCTTACTTCAGTGCCTGGTAAAATTATGGAGAAGGTTTTTCTGAGAGACAATGCAATCATTGATTTTAGTGAGCACAGGTTCACAAGGGGAAAGTCCAGCTTAACCAACTTAATTTAATTTCATTATAAGGTCACACACCTAATTGACCAAGGGAAGCCAGTAAATGTGGTGTTTTGGGATTTTACCAAGCTTTTGATACTACTCTCACAGTATCTTTCTGAATCAACTGCCCAGCACAAAGCTAGACAAATCCATAATATGTTGGGTAAATGGGGTTACATCAGGCTGGCAGCCAGTCATCACCAGGATTCCCAAGGGCTCAATTTTACAGCCAGTGCTCTTCAATTTTTTATAAATGATCTGGACACAGGAATCAAATGTACAATAAGTAAGTTTGTCAATTATACTAAATTGGGAGGAGCTGTGGACTCCCTTGAGGGTAAAGAGGTCCTGCAGAGAGATCTGGAGAGCTGAGCAATCGCCAACTGTATAAAATTTAACTAGACTGAGTACTGGATTCTCCATGTGGGACACAGTAATCCTGGTTATTGATACAAATTGGAGGATGAGAGAATGGAGAACAGCACTGTGGAAAGGGACCTGGGGGACTCTGGCAAGTCGAATATGAGTCAGCAGTGCCCTGGCAGCCAGGAGAGCCAATGACATCCTGCAGTTAATCAGGCACAGCCTCGCCAGCTGGACAAGGGAGGGGATTGTCCCTCTCTGCTCTGCACTGGGACAGCGTCACCTCGAGCTCTGGGAGCAGTTTTGGGTACCACAATAAATGAAGGATATAAAGCTATTGGGGTGTGTGCAGAGGAAGGTGATGAAGATGGTGACAGGTCTCAAAGGCAAAACTTAGGAGGAAGTGGCTGAGTTTGCCTTGGTTTGTTTAGCTTAGAGGAGAGAAGGCTGAGGGGTGACCGCATCACAGTCTACAGCTTCGTGAAGGCAAGCAGTGGAGGGGAGGGGCTGATCCAGCAACAGGACACGAGGAAATGCAGTGAAGGTAAGTTCAGACTAAACATTAGGAAAAGGCTCTTCACTGAGGTTGATCACTGGAACAGGCTCCCCAAGGAAACTGGTCATGGTTTCCTTCCTTTTCTGACAAACCTGTCAGAGTTCAAGGAACATCTAGATGATGCTCTTAGTTGTATGGTTTAGTTTTAGGTAGTTCTGTGGGGAGCAGGGATTTGAACCTATTGATCATGATGTGTCCCTTCCCACCTGAGATACTGTGTGACTCTAAGTCTATGGGACCTGATGGGATGCATCCCTGAGGGAGGGAGCTGGCCAATGTCATTGCAAGTTCCCTTGGAGTGGAGTTTTTCTGGCAGGACTGAGGAAGATGATCCTTCCCTTCTACTGAGTACTCGGCCACATCTGGAGTGTTGTATGCAGTTCTGGGTTTCCCAGTATGAGACAAGGATGTACTGGAGTGAATCCAGGAAACAGTTCCTAAAATGATTAACACATTGAAACATTTGAGAGAGAGCTGTGACTGTTTAGCCTCAAGAAAAGAAGGCCTGGAAGGTAATTTTATCATTGTATATAAATACTTGGTTGAAGGGTATAATGGAGACAAAGCTAGTCTCTTAGCACTGCAAGGTGAAAGGACAAGAGGCAATGGACACAAATTGAAATACAAGAAACCCCACCTATGTGGGTTTCAAACAAAACAATGTTTTTACTGTGTGCAATGCCAAGCACTAGAACAGATTGCCCATGGAGGTTGTTGATGCTCCATCTTTGGAAATTTTCAAAATCCAGTTGGACAAGACCCTGGTCAACATGCTCAAGCTGACTCTGCTGTGAGCAAGGGCTTGGAATAGATGACAGCCAGATTAATTCTATAATGAAAACTTGATTTTTAGAAAAATACACATTTACATTTTTCAGTATAGCACAGTCAAACTCATACTGCACTGCAGGTGACATGAGCATGAAGTCAAAAGCGTATCTCCTGTCTGTCAAGCAAGATGACTATAGAGCTGGTCAAACTGGAATACCTCCAGTCTCCTACCTGTCACTTAATACAATTTCCATTTTACTATAAATTTCTGGTAAAGTTTCCTGTAAATCTGTAAATTTCTTGCACTGTGTTTATGACTCCAGTTTCTGTAACTTTTCCTCTGATCCTTGAGCATAAAGAAGGAAAACACAATTTTGAATGTTAGTATGAAATTCCCTCAGGGTGGTGCAATTTCATAGGCAATTAAAAGCTGTTTTAGTGTGGAGAGACAAAATAGGCCTGCTACTGACAGCCTAAATGCAGAAGAAAATGACCCCTTGCATCCCAGCAGTGTGATGGCTTTGCAGACTGAAATAAACACACATCACCCTAAATAAACTGTGAAATACAGCCTGTTTTATTTAAAGGGTGGTGGTTGTATTTTTATATTGCATTTGGCATTTCCTGATTTAAGAGCTGCAAGCTGTCTTCTGCCTACCACATGTTTCTGTTTGTAGTTCTGGCATTTGTATAACCCAGTGGTAAAAATTGTCATCCAGTTTCTAACTCACTGTACATTAAACATAGCAGCCAGAAGGATCCTAGCTCCAGACAATATGTTTTGCACAACAGTATTTTTCAAAATCCCCTGCTTTTAGTCCTTGAAGATAATCAAGTGAGTTTTTATATAGATTTTATAGAAGACAATTTTAGACCCATATAAAAGGGTTTAATTCTTTGAAGTATTCCATTTAGGACTGTAATTTGTGTTGCAGAGTAATCTGTGCTAAGAAGTAAGATTCATGCCTATGCACATTTATTCTTGCGCTATTTTTTCTCTTTGCATTTAGTGTTGCAGTCTCCGATATCACAGCATATGAGTTTAGTGCTTTTCAATTCACTTACTTCAGGAGAGAGATATGGTAATGAATTTGATTCTGGCTGTTCATGAAGAACAAATTGTGGCTGCTCAAGTCCATTAAGGTCTTTGTCTCCACCATCATCAGCTAGGGAATGGAATGCATATGAAGGTATAAGAACAGAAACTGCTGAAAGAAATCACAGCAGTACGTGAGTGCAAATACAATCCATAACTTCTTGCTATGAGAAAGAATAAAACCAGAGAGCAATAGCCCATTTCTAGGTGGCTCTGTAAGTATTCACAGATATATAATATATAAATATTTATATTAAAATATATTAAACATATTAAATACATCTGTGAATATATATATATTCACAGATATATAATATATAAAAATAAGAACATCATTAACTGTCCAGACAAGACCTAGAAAATTTCATTGCCCAGCTCTTCTACTATTGCTTAGTAGGCACCAGAACTTTCTTACAGAAACTGCAAAGTCCAAACTGCCTCATGCTGAATGGTAAAGAAGAAAATGGAATGATTGGTTGCAACAAGATACCTAAGCAGTCTTCAATTTTAAGATATATTTCCTGGGGCCTTAATACTTGAAAGTTACCACTTAGTCTGCAAATGCCATTTCAGCGAGCTTTTCTTCCCATGCATGTCACAAATTCTCTGCTGTTCTGAAACTTTTTATATGCTGTTTTCAGTTTCTCCACAAGCTTCTGAATTATGTCTAGTACCTTGTGGCTGATAGTGTGCCTTCATTTCTCTGAAAGAATCTTGTAAGATTGTCTACATGTTTAAAAGAAAGGTAATCCTGTGTTTTACCCACTATTTTACTTGCATAGCAAAAGGTTAAATAGTAAAGTTTAGCTGAGTCAAATCAGCGTGTGCAGAGTATTATAGCTATTCAACATGCTGATGATTTCATGGTAAGTACCTGTGTGCCTATTTTCGCCCACACTACATATAAGGTTGCTGCTGTGGTAAGCAAATTTCAAATATTTACCTTTTTTACAGAGCACGAATATGAGCAGTAACTGTCAAATAGCTCTTTACCTTACTGCAAATCCACACTCAAGCTCGCCTTGTTCAAGCCTCCAGTAAAAGAATCGTTGTAATGAGTGAAGTAGTGCTTCCCTTTGCAGAAGCCATCATAGTTAAGAGCACATGATCAACGTGATCTTCAATAACTGTTTAAAATTATTACTTGTAGGGCTTTGTAAGTAGTTTTATCAGGTTTATGTATGTGCCTGTATTTGGCAAACTACCTGCACATGTCCCTCACATTTCCCTTTCCAGCTGCAAGGTTGGCTATTTACCAGGGCTCTGGGATTTTAGCTTAGTTTAAGGAGATAAACCTGAAGGGTTACAAGGTGTTCAGGGAAGATGGATGGGGAAGGCAATTAGGAGGGCTTGTACATTGTGAAAAGGACTGCCTTGGGTGCATGGAACTTTATCTTGGAGTAATTGTTGAACCTGAGAAGAGCGTGGGTAAGGACATGGAAACAGACCAGCACAGCTGATATCACAGACATGTCTGCGACCAAATCACCTCATCCAGAAGAGGCAGGTGAAGCCTTCTTTGGGCACCAATGCCATAGAAGCTTTTCTGCATTTGGGAAATCTTACAGTGATGAGAATTATGTTGAAGTTTTCGTCCTCCTTTGGGACTACTGGAAAAACCTGATCTGAGAAGTGCATACCTTTCAAAAATTACTTTGGGCTAAGTGATATCTTAGAATCGAACATGAACCAATTCTGTCTCCCACAGCCACTTTCTGCAAATAGAACTTCGTTTGAGATGTCAAGGTGGGGAAGATCCCAGCTGGTCCATTGGGACTGGTCAGCACCTCAGGACCTTGCTGTGTGGACGAGCATTCCCGTGCCCCTCCAACCCCTCCTGCCCTGAGCCCCGCAGGTTTCCCATCCCGTACCCTGGAAAGCCGTCGCTCCTGCAGTCCCGGCTGCAGGAGGGACGAGGGAAGGCTCACCCTCTCGCCCTCCCCTGGCTCTCAGATCTGGCCGAGGGCGAGTGGCTCAGCCCAGGTGCGGTGAGGCCGGGCGGGGCCAGCGGGCTGCGGCTGCAGGTACTGAGAGAGGGAGGGAGAGAGGCCGGGCCGGCCGGCCCGCCCCTGGGGCACAGCCCGCCTCGCCCGATTATGTCACCCGTGCTCAAAACAAAGTTAGGAAAGTGCTCTCAGCCTTTCCGCGGTCTCGCTGCCAGCCCGGGGCGAGGCGGCCCGGCCGGCCCGAGGGGCTGGGGCTGCGGGAGGGGCGGCAGGTGAGTGTGGGAGGCAGCGCGGCCCGGGGGAGCCGGGCCAGGCTGGCGGGCGGGAGCGAGCTCTGTGCCCGGCCGGACTGCTCTCCCGGCCGAGCCGCCGCGGGGGAGGCACCCGTGGCTGCCGCTGCGCCGTGCCCTGCGGAGCCGCGGTGTCCCCAGAGAGCCCCGGCTGTGTCGCAAGCGGTGCTTCCTGCGGGCTGTCAGGGACACATGGCCCGGCAGGGGGGCCCTGCCGCCCTTGAGGCTCGCCGAACTCGCTGCCAGGCTGCAAGGTGGCAGGGCAGGAAGGGGCTGGAAGCGGCTGGGGCAGCCCCCGCAGCGCGAAACCCTCACGGCGAGGCGGCTAAGCCCGCCCTGGGGCCGCGGCTGGGTGGGGAGCGACAGCTCCGAGCGCAGGGAGCGACTGTCGTGACTCCTCCCGCGGGGAATGTTCCCAGAGGTGTGCCCGAAGTGCTGCTGCTGTGCTGGCGCTCCGTGCCTCGTGGAGCTTCGTGCCAGAGGTGTCCTTGCATGGCCTGGCCACCCCAGGAGGTGCCCCGCTGGCTTTCCCTTCCCTGCAGATACAGAAGAAAGCTGAGCTTGTGGCTGGTGACTGCCCTAAGGCCCACCGAGTGCTCCTTGGAGAAGGCAGTGCTGTTCCTGGTGGTTGTAGAAATGATTCCTGTGTCCCCCTGCAATAGTTTGGTGTCACTCTTACTCTGCTGTGGCACTTGTGTGATACCTGATTTCGTTTTCTGTCTTTCTTGATACTGAAGGCTTGTGATGATTGTAAATGACAGCTATAAAAGAAACATACTGCTACCAGAATAATAGATTTCTTAATATACATCAGCAGAACAGATTATGACTGCATGTAGTGAAACGTGGGTAGTGTCACATTTGGGAGAATGGTGAAATCCCTCGGGAACACTGACTAATTTAACATGCTCTTCTATTTTCTTAGTTGCAACTTTGTGGTTTTCAACAGTAGTTTTCAAGTTAGTTTTGCTTTTCTTTTTAGAATATGTATATTATTCTGATGCATGGGTAAAAATTTACTGGTTTTCTGTGGTTTGTTCTAAGAACTCTGGTCCTCGTATTTGAGCTTCAGTAATCATACAGTTCAAAAGGGAGCTGTTGCACTCAGAAGTACAAGAGTGAAAATTAATTGTTGGTCTTCTCTATACTAAGTTCTTATCTTTCATGAAGTCAAGAAAAGAAATCAAGTGTCAGTGTTTGAAGTACAAAAAGGCAGGTGTGTTTCTGTGAATGGATTAAATAGCAAATGAGACTTATGGCAATAATAGTTTACAGTTTCATGGTCTGCCAGCCCTGGGAGACTTAAGTTCACTGTTACTGAAATGAATTAAGTATTTTTAGTTCCTTGTGAGACGCCTCTGCCCCCACTGCCACCCTTTCCTCTTATCTTGTGGTGGACTAGCAGAAAACTGTAAAACAAGTAGCAAAAATAACTGCTCTAAAGAGCATCACTCTACAAGCTTTGCTTGTGGTTTCTTCAGACCAGAGGATGAATGTACTGCTTCAAACAGATCTTTCTTTTCCTCTCCGTTCTGTTCATTGACAAATTATATACTATAACACTTTTGTGCATGGGTAAATGGTGGATAGATGGAGGAACAAAGAATATAGTGGTCTGCCTTGATTCCCTCTCCACCATTCACTAATTTGCAGTATAAGTATATATGGACATATAGTTCAACATGTAAGGAGGGAGCAATTAATCTATACTGTTTTATTTCTCATGTGCAAAAATGCAGATTTAGTCAGTTTAAGTTAATCCTGATTTGAAAACATAATTGGTTCCACTGTTCATGACCTAATCCATGCAGAAGCCCCAGGATGTCTGTGTCTGATTGAAACTGACTTTAAAGATTTTGGTCTCATTCCTTGGTCTCACAGGAGTGTCAAGGAAAGTGAAGGGTCTTGATGGGGAACTTCCATTCATTGAAGAGCAGCATAAATGAAGGCAGGGATCCTGCACAATTGTAAGGATAAGTTTTTTAATAATTGGTTCACAATCAATGTGGAAGTTGTATCAACTCAAAAGCAGTAATGAATTAAAATCCAATTAAGAATCTGTAATGATGCATTTTTAATTGTTTGCATTGCGAGACTTTTTTGTAGAACTGAACAGGATGAAGTACACCAAGCCTCCTAATCAAACAGATAAGATACTTGTTTATATGTGTTTCCAAGGCCTTAGAAGTGAGCCATGCAGCACAGATAGCATGAAGGTTATCTTGTTCTGCATATAGGAAAATACTACTCTTTTAGTATCACATATTACCATTACTTTTTTGCAGTAGAAAAACAGTGGACTGGCAAATTAAATATTCTATGCCTCACTGACATGCTCTTGTCCCATAAAAACTGTCCCACTGACTCAAGTGAAGGTGTTTTCCAAGAGAAAGTTTGCAGTTTTAGAAATTATTAAAGTTTTGAGGACAATAATTCTTGCCAACCCAGCTGCAAACTGCGTGCCAGATAACTAAGGAAACACTTGGAATATGCCTCTTGGTCTTCTAGTGGAATCTGCATTAACTTGGGTCCTCTAAGGTCCATAGCAGAGTAGAGTGAAATTTTCCCCTAACTTTTTTTCCATGAAAAAATAGTTCTTATTTGAAGAGAATATTTAATTTGCATCTCAAAATCATTTAACTTAGGTTAAAAATGTAACATTTCTTGAAAAACTAGACATAGTGTATTTTAGATTTTGAACCAAATTGTTACTGGCTTTTAGGCAGATAAAAGGTTTTGATATTTTTCTGAAGTTATATTTTTAGCAAGAGTTTTGGAGGAGGCAGAATTTTCACATTTTTTGTGAAAATGGTGTATTTTAAAGATGTTCTTGTCAACCCAATTTCACCAGCTGAATGTAGCTCCATTTAGCAGTGAGTCATTAAGAAAACCTGAAAGATAAGACAATTAAAAGGGGTATATACTGTTTAACTTAGACTTTTTCCAGATCTTTACTTCAAGGGGAGGGGGTTTCCAGTGCAAATAATTTTTCAGCAAATGGAACAGCTCATGTGAATGGGCAGTATCTCCTGCCAGAACGTCATGTTACACCTTTTACTCATATAATGCTGTTATCAATATAGTTAATCACATTTAATTTCAGTACTTGGAACAATGCAACACAACAAACTGTGCCTAGAGGCATTTTCCAACACAAATGATTCTATGATTCTTTGCAATCAGATGGACCCAGCTCCGTTTTGACTTCACTACATTTGCAATTTGTTGCATATGTTGTAAGGTGCTTCATCTTAACGATAGTTTTTACATCCCTGAGTTAACAATTTATGTTTTAGAAAGAAGTCAAAATAATGGTAGAACAGTTGTATAATAGTTCTAATACAAGTTGTATATCTGCTGATGTCTGTCCAGTTTACATGCAAACATTTATGAAAACTAATGCTGCAGCCACAAATGGTAGCCAGAGTTTTAGTGCAAAATACATAGCTGGCCACACCATCTTTGTATGCAGCAATGATTTATTGGTAAATTAGAGAGACAGACTTTGTGAGGAAAACACATACTCAGACACACACACACACTCCCCCATCCTGCTCAGGTATTGTGTAGGTAAACAGTTCCTGAAGACTCAAGGTTCTTACAAACAGCAGGCAGGCAAGGACCAAGAGGGAGGGAGAAGAGTTCTTGGAATTAGTCTCTTGAATAAGGTGGAAGAGCAGAAGGAGGGAGAGGAGACAATGGGTCCTTAAGCATGCAGAGACTACAGGCACGGTGCTCTTAGTTCTGGTGATCTTGTGATTATTCTGTGACAGTGATTTCCATGGTGATTGTTGCCCCTAAATTCAGTGTCCCTTTATGAGAAGTTTGCCTTTCGAGGCAGCTCTTAGCTTTTGATTTCTTAGATACATAAAAAAGGAAGCATCCAAAGCAATGAAGCAAGAGGAAAAGATGCATTTCTGCTAAAATCATAACTTCTTAGAGTAGGCTTTACTTCTCAAGGATCCTAGCGGCACTTAGCAGGCCCAATTGAACTTCACCCTGCCTTTTCAGTATAGATCCCTAAGAACTGCTTAGATTTAGACAATAAAAATCCTGTTAGTTGTTTTTCATTAGTGTTTTCATATTGAAGACCAGGATGGGGAATAAATGAGTATGCCTGGTTGCTTTGGACATCCGAATTTTAATACATGGGCAGTTTTGTTTACTACTTCCATAGAGGCCAGCAGGAAGCCAGGCAGGAGACTTTTGCCTTCCTCTTCCTCTGGGGAAGCTGGCCTTTGGGAGAAGAAATTTTCCTTACAAGGCCAGCGAAAACTAGTTGCTTGGATGCAAATGTTAAAAATAAAGAAGTTTAATGAAGATGTTCAGCAGTCTGAGTGGGTATTCTGCATCACAGTGCACAGAACTGACATTGTTTGTTTATTCCCAGCATTTGTATTTGTGGATTCATATAGGGACAAATGCCGAGGGGACAGTAAGAGGTCTTTGTCCAAAGTCTTTGGTAGCCTGTTTTGGGATCATTAATGCTGTCACCTTAAGCGTATTTTCTGTTTTTCTCCTGTTTTATAGTTAATATTGTTGAGACACTGCTTCAGATATATAACCTGGATTTTTATCCTTCTTTAGCTTTAAGGGGTTTTTTAATTTTTTTTTTTTTCACTTAACTAGTAATCTTCTGAGAAGGAGAAATTTAATTTCTATGACTTTGATGTATGTATAACACACAATATCTTCTCCCAGGTATTCTTCCTCCTTGATTTTTGCTGAGCTCCCTTACCTTGAAATAAATGGGAAGTAATTTTAGGGAAACTTAAAACCTTGCTGTGGTGTAAATGAGGCTTTAAGGTTGCAGATAGCAAAGTAGGTGATCCTAATGGTTCCCTTAATCTTTAAAAGCTATTCAGGTCTGGCTGGAGAGTTTCTATCTATTAAGACTGAATCTAAATGGTCTGTTGAGACTGATTCTAAACAGAATTTGGTTCTCCCACACAAATCTACTCACAGGAGAGGAATTCCTTAACATAACTTAGTTTTTCCTTTTATAGGCCAGTGGATGTAGGATTCCTCTGTTGTCCGCCTTTGCTACTCCCCTGAAATTACTTTCGTGACACATTTCTTTCAGACAATTTCTTGTGGTCCCTCATAGGAACTCCAGCCTGCCTCAGATCTCTCCCTCCAGAGTTAAACTCCCCACACCCACTCCATTGTGTACAATCTCCTAAGATGAAGAGTCATGAGAGATCATGTACATCATCAGAGAAGTGAATGCAGGCTGTGTGGAAGAGGCTTTGATGATACATTTAATCACAAACCTCTCTGACTTGCACGTTTTTACTTGAAAAGTCAAAACTGGAGGAATGAAAGTCCCCTTTTTATTTCATCCAGTTCTGTCTAGGTGTTCATATGGTTAGGGAAAGCTTTATAATGCTTCCATGAGAGCTTAAATGGTCATTGTCTTAGTCATAGTTGAGAAAAAAACAGTTATTTTCTTGACCACACAACTTCGTATCTCTGGCAGTTATTTTAAGTGTGGGGCCTGAATTTTTACCTTGGATGGTCATAAAAATCTTTCTTTTTTTAAATGGCCAGAAGTAACATTGAGGTCTGCTGCTCTATTAATCTTTCTCAAGGAATGATCATCTCTGCCATTATTTGCATATTTGTGTTTGGTCTGTTCTTCCGTGATGACAGAACTGCCCTGCCCTTGCAGCCAGTGGTTCAGTGCTCCACCTGCTTTATCCTTGGGTGGGTTTTCATATCTAGCTTGTGTGTCATGTTTGTTTTTTGTGGCTTGTATTCTGTGCCTACGGAGCATTTTTCTTCAATCCTGTACCTAGAAAACTTCGGTGCTCTTGAGGTTGGTTATTGTGCTCCCTTTGCAATCCTATTCTTCTGTCACTCTCTGTAGGTCCTGCTTTTTTCTTTGATGGACCACTTGGCCTTAATTAAGTTAAATAAACTACAGCTTTCCAGTTTAAATGGAAAGGATTCTACAGCAGAATTCACTGTCTAACTGAATGAACACTTGTTCAAAAGCAGGGCAAAGCAATAGGGAACGGAATGACTTCCTTTAGCAGGCTTGTGCCAATGTAAAATATTTGTGGTGATGCATTTTAGCTTTAGGAGCTTTTCAGCATAATGCTGAAAGATAATATAGACTGACACTAAGTTATTTCTGAAGAGGTCCCTGTTCATGTGTCAGGCATACTACGCCGCAGCTGCAGGTTATTTTAAAAAAGATAATTTGATTGCAGGGAATAAATATTTCTTGTAGAAAAAGTATGCAATCTATTTTTTATTTTCTAGTGTTCATGCAGCGTAAGTGGTCTCATAAGAGTGTTTTGTGTAAATCCAAGGTGACCTTGGTATTAAGTAAGCTTACTCTATTTTTCAGCTGATGAAATGTTTTGAAGTGTGCTGCAGAAAATTTGTACCTATAGACATATGCAAAGAGAAACATTTTACTGAAACCTAAAAACTCAGAGATACGAGGGCAGGCAAAACAGCTCTCTACGTTTTTAACTATCACAGTTAGGGAGAATGGAGTCGTCACACATCATGACTTGTGAAATCTGTGGCTCAGCATTGCTCTGTACATCTAGAGTTTGGTGATTTGCAGTAGACCTGACTGGAAATGATGAAAATGTCATTTGGAATATTAACAGTGATGTCTTTTGCAGACCCATCCAAAATTTACCTCATGATTAATGGACAAAAACCTCATAAATCACACATCCTTGTTTAATATTTGCAGCTATGCTTGTTTGCATCAGGTCATGATATGGCCTATTTTGCATAGTGTAATATGTCTGTAGGTAAAAGAATGGAAATCAAAGGTCTTAATAGAATTGATTTTGTAAGCCATTTGTTTTCTAAAGGACATGGATGAGTGAATGGAACTACCTATGTTATTTAAAACTGGCCTTGAGGTAATTACGGTGCTGATTCAGTAATGTGGGACAAATTGCAGTTTTAATCTTTCATGTTATTACCAGCATTTGCAAAGTATCAGGACACTGTAGGAATTACCATGAACTCTATCAGCTTTAGAAGCTGCTATAAGGATTAAGAATTTTTGTGGATGCTCTAATTTAATTTTCTGCTGTATTGAAGACACTCTCCGTGTAGCAAGTTTTTATGATGTGTATAAAAGGTGGGGCAACTTATAAGAAGGTGAGGCTCTCATGATGCATGTAATTTCATTTTGTGATATGGAAGTATTTAGAAAACCTGATGTTTGCTCAATTGTACTGTTTGCTAACTGCAAACAACTTCGTTAAAGTGTATACAGAGCCTTTTTGTTCCACCATTTTTAATCTATTTTTGTATTTCTGTTCTTTCACATGCAATTTGCTATCTATTCCTTGCACAGCTTTTTTCTTAAGGAAGTCTAATGGACTGTGCAGAGGCAGGCACTAGCAGCACTTATTATTGTTATTAGCTTGGCCTGTTCCTGCAGTTGTGGCCTTTTGAGAAATTGTTGAGATGGGGGGGGAAATCCAGGATATTTTGAGTCCAGGTCAGATCTTGTAAAGACCATCTTCAGGCTGCACTTGTCCCATTGTTTTTTGGTATTTTTAAAACTGTTTTAAAGTTAGTGTCATTGCTAAGTTGAAACTGATGGCCTGGTTTCTTACCTCATACAGTGGTGTCAGTCAGGAGTGAGCTGTATTGAACTCAGTGAGGTTTTGGTGTGCAAAATCAGTGTGAAAGGAGAATTTCATGCAGACTATTATACCAGTGTAGTCTGTGGCTTTCCATATGCTCCACTTGTGAGAGCAAAGATTCATGTACCTTGTTTACTGTTTCTGAGAGGTACTGGAAACGTCATGGAAGGGATTAAGAAACAGGGCAATTATGGAGTGATATTTTCCTTTTTGTATCTTCCCAGCTACTGAATGTTGGTCAGATTCTCTGCGCTAGAAATTTAGCTCATAAGAGAAAGAGATCACAGCTGTTAAGGCAGCTGTAATAGCCAAAAAGTCCCTTGTTATGTGTGACCAGAACTCCCTGTGTGACAGCATTTTCTAGCTTTGTTATTTATCCAGGGCTGCTGGCATGGGTGCTCTGGCAAGTTTTGGTGTCTCTTGGGGTGTGGAGTGTGGTTTGTCCCAGCAGAGTGCTCGTGTTGGGTATGGGTGTGGGCAGGAGTTGCGTTCAAATACCTAGTACTGGGGTTTATGAGGTACCCCTGACTGCTGTACATTAGAATTGAAGCAAGACACATTCTGAGGGATGAGTTTCCTAAGCAGAATGATATTGGATTTAGCCATCTCTTGGCTTTTCTCAGAGTGTTTTTTTTTCTCCTGCTTGTAACGCTGCTTAGGAAGGATTCTGACAGCTAAGTTTTCTGGCCATGTAGCCAAAGTTATTTTAGTTTTGGAAAGTATTTGAACAACAGTCCTGGGATAATTTGAGCTGTGAAAGAGAGGGAGGGAGAGGAAAACTACCTATGTTTGCAGATTTTTGTCACACGGTTTCAGACGAGGTGGGTGATTTTGCTCATCAAAGTCCTAGTTTGGTTTGAAGTCAATGGGCTGTTTACAGGGAATTTATACTTACATGCAAGGTGGGAAGTCCAGCTGCCTGCCCCGTGGCTATCAGAGAAATCCCTTTGTCATGGGAGGCTGTAAGTGTGACCTCTGTGAAGTTCGTGGAAGATATTGTGTTTTAAGAGGTATCGAGCAATGTCAGATTTGAACTTAAGCACAGCGTAAAACAGGCTGTGGCTGAGTTGGTCTGTCTATGTGATCAGAACCTTTTTACCTTAAGAAGCTGCATAGACAAACCTAAGGTCTTGTTTCCTTATATTCTACCTTCACATCCATGCAATGCCAAGGCCAGTACTTTGAAGACAACATATGTTTCAGATTTAAACGATTTTCACTGTTCTCTGTTGGAGTTGTTCCTGGTGGTATCAGTTATGCTGGATCAGAATCAGGCTATATTCTCTTGTAATAGTCAAATGCCTTACAAAATTCTTTGTTCTGTTAAAAATTTTCAGACACATTTGTCTACTTCAGGTAGACCTACTTAGAAAAGCAGAACTGCCAATTCAAGATGAATATATGAAGTCAAGTTGTAGTGAATTTAAAATACTCTTCCATTCACCTGTATTTCTTGTGTTTTCTTGTTCATGTTGGTTGATTGTCCATATTTCTTATCTAACTGGCTGATTTTGCTTTAGATTCCATTTCAGAGCTACTTTTCTCTTCTCCTTCCCTCAGGCTCCCCCTTCCTTATTCATCATCCCATTTGCAGTGTCTTCAGTGCAGCCCATCGGGGTAAGCATTTTCAAAAAGCTTTTTCTTTTCTTAAGCTTTAGTGCCTAATTAAAGAGGTGGTTGCTAAGAGATTGTGGAAAGCATCATTAAGAGGCTCTGATTTGTTTTTTTCCTTACCTTCCATGCACAGGTTTCAGATCAAAATTTATGGGTAAATGGGATAACAGCATCCCAGGATATTCCTGAGCTGAGATTGTAACAATGGACAGAATAAAAGGAGACTGTGCCAGTCCTGTGCAACCAGGAGATGCAGAGAGGAGCAGGACTGGAGAGCAAGACCCAGAACTAACTGTATTGGGAAAAGCACAAGAGTTCTTTCAGATTTGTGATCTGGAAGGCAAAGGCTTCGTCACTCGTCAAGACATGCAGGTAAAATAAAAATTGGTTATGTGAAGTACACAATGAGAGAAGCTCCTAAACCCTTAATAAGCTGAGACTGATTAATTTAGAGTTAAAAATTTTAACACCCTCCTTATGACTTTCAAGAGATATGTGGGATTTAAAATAATATCTTTGAAGTCTTATATAATGCTTGCATTTTTTCCCCAGACAAAGCAACAAAAAAGTGGAAAATCAAAGTAAATTAAGTTTAAAAAAATGCCCCAGGAATTTAATTCCATTCTTGTTGAAAGTGTTGAAACACCATTAAATTCATTACTTTGTGATTTGCCACAGTGTCAGGAGTGTATTCAGTCTGCCAGTTTTATCCTTTTTTTTCAGCAAAACTGTGTAAATAAAGTCTTTCACTGTGGCTTCACTGTCAGACGATGGTGAACTCTCAGCTGGATCACATATATATGTAGCAAGTATAGAGGAGCAGTGTTTTTAGCATTATTCAGTGTTTGCAGTAATCTTGAGAAATTGTGCTTAATTTGTTTGAGGGCCCAAAATCAGATTTGCTGAATATGATGATGAAAAAATGCAACTATATATAACAAAATCTTTTGAAAATGTGATTGGTGTATATTGCAGAAGTGGTTAGATGATTTGAACCAGTATGTGGCAGAAAGCAGAAATGTACTCATGCTTGACAGGCAAAGCATAATTTGTGTTAATCCATTTCTACTTCAGTACTTAAGGATGAAATACAACTGGGGAGCAGGAGCAAAACAAATTCACCATGGACTACTACCAAAGAAAACATCTAACAGAAATTTAGAATCTTTCCATGTCCTCAGAAACAAAGTCTGTATGTATGAAAATACAGTTGAAACAACTTTACCTACCTGTTTTGGAAAAGCAAAAACCTCCTAAGTAAGCTGCTCAGTTTACTGGCTCTCAAGAGCTTTCTGTGCAGTTGTGTTTTGCTCAGTTTGCTGATGACTTCTGTAAATTATACAAAGTTGAAAAAAGAGAGGAATGCAGATGTTTGCTCTGCTGTAGGCTTTACCAATCTACATTATCTCACTGAGGTAATTGAATGCAAAAACCCAAATATATTGCCAGTGGTAATTTTTGGTAAATTCAAACCCACAGAGAATTTAATGGATTACAATTTTATTGTCTTACTAAAACTGAATAGCATACATTTTTACATAATAGAAAACCTATATATGGATATATACGTATATAAAAAGTTTTAATACCTGTTTTTGCAAGTAATATAAAATTATTTGTTTCTGTTTGATTCTAGGTTTATGCTTAAAGTGCTATATTTGTACTTCAGGTTCTAAAACAGATAATGCAAAAGATGCAGTAGAAACAGAGTTGCAAAGACCAAACAAAGTAGATTTCTTCTATTTCATCATGAGTGTTTGTTTACTATATCTGACAACTTCAGTATGTATGTAAGTGTATGTAAGATCTTTAATATAGAAATAAAGGTGCTCAAGAAATTTGAGATTGTTTCTTTATATTTGGTTTTATTTCCTGCACTTTTCATGATGTTTACTCCTTGTAGGAAAGACATAAATCAATAAAGTAAACAATTTTTTCCTTAAAAGGCACTAAGTGTTGATCACTTTTGCATTGTGCTGTTTGGTAGCAATGCTTCATCATTAATGAAGCTTTGCCTCAAATGTAGGATGCTAAGCTTTTTAATCTTTAGCCATGTTATACAAGGCATGATTTCAACAGAGTGCTAAGTATCTGAAATTCAATTAATTTCAATGGAACAAATCTTGCAGAGTTTTCTAGTGTGTCTATGACGTAGTAACTATACTAAAGATTTACTTCTTGATTATATAATGTTGTTTATTGTGAGATGATGTTAATAGTTGGGTGTTTAAAACATTTTTTTCATTGCATTTCCAAATATACCAAATATATCCAACTTTCAGACCAACAAGAGGTTTTCTGAAATGGCAAGAAAGCAAATTCTACCTGAGAGTTGAAACCACTGTTTCATCTGTTGGACCTTGAGGTTATAATGAATAATGAGAATTAGTGCTGCAAAATGTTTTGTTCTAATGTGCATAGCAGGATTGGGTTCAGATCTCACTCTTAGCTTATTAACCTCTGTCCTTTTGTTTAGCAGAGTAAAAGCTTGGTATTTTGAGAGAATTAAGCGTAGATGTCATAGAAGCACAGAGCACATTTGGAGGCTGTGCAGATAGTTTCTTTTGAAGCTCCAGTGGTATCTCTGAATGTTTCATTTTGGTTTTTTTTCTTTAAAAAAATTTAAGAGCCTTATATTGAAAGGGTTTGTGTATTTTTACAGTAGGTCTGAAATGAGCAAATAAACAAAGACATAACTATGAGATCAATAACATTTTGTTTTTCTAACATCAAAACCCCTAACTTTTTTATTAAGAATAAAACCAAGAGATTGGGAAAACACTGGCTTAATCTTATTAAGTGTGTCCCAGTTCATAAAAGTCTGTAAATTATCCACAGGAAATTTAATGGAGCAAAATGTTGGTACAGTCCTCAGAATCTCCTATTTTCATACCTTTTTTTTTCAAGAAAATGCAAGTAATTGTGGTGTTTTCTACTGTAAATTTAGTGTAATTCACATCAGAATTTGGATGCTGCATTAGGGCACTCCAGCTGTAGTTGGAGAAGCAGTTTTGCAGCAAGACCCACAGGCCATTGCACTGGAATAGCAGGTGGGTCTGTGTTTATGGCATGGTCAGATGGATGCTCCTTCAGCAGGTCCCAAAGATCTGGTAATAAGAGTACAGTTTCTGCTTTTCTGAATGTACAAAGAGTAATTTGTTTGAAGCATCTTCTCCCTCATCAGTGCAGTGTTGGCTGTAGGACTTTTACAACAGGAGAAGCTAGTTTTAAAAAGTTTCCCTTTAGATCCTAGAGATTAAAATCCAAACTTTGGGAGGATGGGTGTGTTTAAGTAAGAAACCGATGACAGGTATGAAGTAATGAAGTAATCTATTTAAACTGAATCTACATCAAGTTTTCTTAGGTTGTTTTTGGAAGCAGGCACCAACACACAATTAATCCTGCTCAGAAATCCCTTTGTGACTATTGCAGATAGTTTCGTGCTTTAGGAGCTCTGTTGCTTTCACTTCTCAGGACCACCTTGGAATTCCTTTTACTGCTCTTCCATTTAACTCATACAGTTCATAATGCATACCCTAAACTGTTTGTGGAAGCCAGGGAAGTCCTGGTTAATGCACTCAGCCAATTCTGACCTTGCCTATGTGGCTTAGCACATCGAATCGGGGTTTCTGCTGTTTTGGATTGCAGGAAAAATTTTTTTTGGCCCTAAATCCCTCCCCCATAGTGGAACAGATTCAATCTGATGAACTACATCAACCTACCAGCTTGCAATTTTAATATGTTGTATATACAACAGCAGTTCAGGGGGGGATTAAAATGTTAACTAGTAAAGCGGAGGACTGAACCAGTGTGCGTTTATATTGCTTCTCAGGGTGAGGAAAGGTTTTAATCTTCCTAGTGTTGTCTCCCAGTGGAAATCCTGGCTATTGGAGTTGTTTCCCACTCCAGTTTCCTCCTGTTTCTGGGAATCTGTCTACACTGTTAAAACTAATTAGAGTAAAACCATTAGGATCAGTTTTACAGAGTTTTTTTCTTTTATGCCTGTCTTTGAATTACCAGGAAAAAATACGTGATTTTTGTGGACCTGGTTTAATGAAGCTATATCTTTTTTGGTGAGAGCATGCTGCACTACAGAAGTAGACAGTCATGAGCTCCATTAACTCATTGTGGGAGCAACAGGTTAAGTCCTTAGATCATGCAGCTTTTCTAGCTTTGTTTTTTTTGCTTCTTTATTTATGTACATTTTTTGAATCGGCCTTAATTAGGACAGTATTTCCTCTACAGTGGAGTCGTCTGGAGAGTCTCTTGTTTGTCTTCATGACGTGGAAGGAACTAGTTATACAATTCAGCTGCCAAGTTTGTCCAGTAGCCTGATAATCAAGGCATTTCACCAGGATGCTGAGACTCCTGAAGTTCTCACTCTTCCCTGTGTGATTGGAATCTGTGGCACAAGGCTGTTGTTCTCATTGCTTCGTCGTAATGGATTAATAAAGGCAAATAGAGAAGTCGTTAAAGCAAATGTCCCTCAGTTGATCTTGTTTTGCACTGTAATTGGAGTTTCACTCAGGGAAGCAAAGGGCCTGTGCTTCTGTATAATGGATATTTTGTAGAACCCGGTCTTCCTCCTGTCTTGAAGTAGTGGATGAAGTTGCTGCATGTTTTGTCATTACAGAGACTGCATCCTGAGTTACCCCTTAGCCTGGAAGAACTTGAAAAAGTTTTTGTTACATTGGATGCTGATGGCAACGGCTCACTTACCCCAAAGGAGTTCATAACAGGATTCAGTGAGTTTTGGGGTGCATGTCTCCTCTTTTGACCTTTATTCATGTTCCACACTATCCATATCAATAAAGAAGAATTTTGTTTTAACAGTACTCTTAATAATGCACACAGGGAGCCAGGCTATTCCCTACAGATAGCAGATATATGTAGCAATGAAGAAGTGATCAAATTGTGGGAATAGACAAAGCACTCCAAGGTCTTTCTCTGCTGTGTAAGATGGCAAGCCATGGCACAATATGAGAAAAACGGTGTTATCATCTGAATTACACCTGTTTTGAGCTATTGAGTAGATCTGTGTACATTTTATTGAAGGTTTGCCTTGTTGGGGGAATGTCTTGTGTTTTTTTTCATATCAGATAATGAGACATGCAAGATAATTAAAATTATCTCTGAGATTATTGTAAGACAATGCTAGGAATGTGTTGACACCACTGTCCTTAGAGCTGTGGGAATGCTTTCTACAATGAATTAATTCTTCAAGTGATGTTAATTATTTCAAAACAAAACAGAATGAGGCAATTATTGTTACTGTAAGATGTGAGCTGATAAGTTCTTTGTAACCGCCTGTGTTGCAACAGCACTCCTGCTGTCATGTTCTCTGTGTTTGTCACAGGGTGGTTTTCTCCCCAGCTGTGACATTCCAGATAAGATGACAATGTTGGTTAGACTGTGCTCGGTTGTTTATGCAGACTCAATTTTGTACTTAATTTTAGCTCTGCTGACTGAAGTTTAGGCATTTTCTGTAGAAAACTGAATCTCTTGTATGTGTGAATTGTAACAGTAAATCTCAATTTAAGTGCTGTCTGTAAGTCCAGCAAACAGGACCTTCATTTTTGTTCGCAAATCATCAGTCATTTGAAATCCTAATTCTGTCATATCCCACCTCCCCCACTCTAGATGTAAATCAATTGTCTTCATAGAGTATGCTCTAATCTGAAAATTGGCATTATTTAAAAATGGGATAATGTGTTGCTGCTTTGCTTTTTATAAGTTAAAGTTAAGTTAATTTAAGATTACTTTCATGAGCAGTCCCTGCATAACCAAAACTCTTTATAAAGGGAGGTTGTAAGAGGCTGCTATCTGAAGCAGCTCCAGATCCTGGGGATTCCTCCTGCTCAGCTGCTGGAGCCCAGTCCAGAGGCTCAGGTGGATGAGGCTGCTGCTTTCCTGTTTGCAGGTTCAGCTGGTAGTAAAGTTATACTTGTATCCCAAAGACACCTACACAGGCACACAAAGGACATGGCATAAAAGATAAGGATAGACACTGTCAAGCATTTTCCATTTAACACATTTTACATTTTAACCTGCTACGCAGTGTTGGCAAGTATTTTCCAGGCCAGGTAGTCCTACATTTGGCTAGGTGATGATGTTGGCATTCCTAGTAGAAGCAGAAGCTGTGCTAGATAAAAGCTGCTTTAGAAAGCTAGAGAATGGAGAAGGCAGAGTTGCATCTGGGTAAAGCTTGTACAAAACCATTAAGTATGGGAGAGTCCTGTTCGTATTTATAAATGTTGGCAAATCAGAAATTTACTGTAACGTCTCTTTGCAACATACTCTATTCTGTTGCCAACGTGCTCTGCTGGGTGCTATTAGAAAAATGCAAGATGGAGGTAATAAAAATGTGAAACCACATCAGTATTTCTGTTTCCTTGGGTCTGTGGTAATTTCTGTACTGGAATTTGGAATACAACAAAAAATCCTCTGCATAAAATCACACTATTCACCAGCACCTCCCCCCCCAAATTTTTACTTGTGGTTGTTCAAATAAAATAGGTGGCACCTTTAGAATTTGATGGAATATATCTGCTCTGTGGCAACTGAGCACAAGGGTATTGATTATTTATGTGGCAATTTCACTTCTGCATCCTCACCATACAACTACTGTTAATAAAATGTAACTTTTTAAATGCAATTTATGTAGGAATTGAATGTGTGTCTATGGTGAGGCACTAAAAAGAATGTTAAATTTTATTTAATGTACATTTTATCAGTACCGATGCTATGGTTAGTTTAGATTCCTAACATCTATTTAAACCTATCACGAAAGAAAACCACAACATTTATGAAGAGCTTGTTATTGCCGTTTGTGTCCTTTTATGTTTTTTCATGGAGATATGAACTTTTTTTATTATGTTTGTGAATTTTGAGGGGTGTGATTTACTGAAGGTTAGACATTAAACTCGGCACAAAGTTAGCTGCAGAACTCAGGGGTTCTCTTGCCATGCCTCATCTCTTTGTTGTTTATTTACTGTAAAATTTGATCTTTGGTATGTTTAGTATGACATTGCTTCTTATAGTAAGTTCTGAAAATGCTAATGTGTGTAATTTCTAATTCTTAGGCCAATTTCTTTTGGAGCAGATTGCTTTGAAAAATGACATGGTGCAATCATCAGGAGGTGAAACAGCCTGCCCAGGTAGAAGTGAGGGGACCATGAGTGGTGATGAGGATGAAGAATTCCAGTTCTCAAGTCTGATGGATCGGCTTGGAGCTAAAAAGGTTTTGGATGAGTGAGTCCTCACAGCAATAGTAATCAATTGTATGACCTTTTATGATTCATCTCTGGGCTTGATTTTAATGGAATCCAAGATGAATGATGAGAACAAAAGCTGTGTGAAACCACAGAGATTCTTTAAAAAGCTAATTTCCTTGTTGTCAGGATAAAATGCCATTCAACTAAAATTTACAAGAGCAAAACTGTTGTACTCCAGGCACGTGAAACATGTTTTTCTGCCATCTGAAAGCTATACTGCTTCATGTGCCACGGGATTTGAGGGCAGATAATTACAAGCATGTAATCCACAGTTGCCACTGATTTTCAATCAATGCATGGTGACTGCTATTTTTGGAAAGGGCTGTGTTTAAAGTGAACCATAAGTAAGGAAGTTTTCTCCACTTTTTCTGCTCTTTCTCCCCTTTGTGCATAATTGCATGTTGTGATTGCTCTGGTAATGCCACCTCTTCCAGGGCTGGGATGGCTCACTCTGAAACATGGAACATAAAAACTGCTCAAAGAGTTTTTTGTGTGCTGGCCTCACATTCATTGGTCAATCACAATGAATTTTGTAGAACAAAAAAAAGTATTGTGCAAAAATGGGAGAGAATCTGTACAGATGGTACTAATATTTAAGACATACCTCAGTGATTCTTACCATGGAATAAAAGTGCTCATCAGTCCTCTTCACCTGACTGCCTGTTCCAGGAAACAGTTCATTGTCAGTCATCCTGAGAGGCTTTCATTATGAAGAGATATTTATCATCCACTTTTTCTATCCTTATCCTCATTTTGTCCTTTAAGTAATAGCACTCTTTGCTGGCTAGGTTCAGGCTTGCAGTGCACGTGGAAGAGAGTGAGTCAGGAAGAAACAAAGTGGTTCAGGAGAATTTTGGCAAAGCATTAGAAACCCATTATCGTTCACAATAGAGCATCTCTTTTCCAGTGTCTGCTGAACAGATTTGGAAAAACAACATTACCTTGGTAAATCTTTAAATCAAAATTTCAAGATGTTCTGCTTTTTGTAGTAGAGTCACTGTGGATTCAAAATGCTTTGAAATGAAAGAATGCAGTACAAACATGTTTTGTTAACATGTCCAAGTAACTTAGGAGTCTGAATTTCATTCATTTGTTATAAAGGGATTTTGATTAGCTTTCCTGCTGCCCCCTCCACTGTAGATTTTGGGGAACTTCTGTAATAGAAGTGATGGCAAGGCACATTGTATCTCATCTGTCTCCTCTCTTACCCACTCCAGTTCAGGTGAAGTGTCTGGCAAGACAACCAGCAATCCAGCAGTTCCTGTGCTAGTCTGCAGTCATGAATGGCCAGATGTTACAATGCATTTTTTGGAATCAATTCAATTTCCATCATTTCCCACCCCCTCATCCTTTTCATATCTGGCATAGTTTAAGTTGTTTTTAACAAGTTTTGTGTTCTGACTAGTGATGGCCTGAAGCCTCAATCTGCTAAGGGCGCTGTGAACATTTACTGCAGCCTGGGAAATGTTCTCTGTTAATGAATCCTTTATGATCTCTTCTTTCAGCGAGAGTGATGTGAAGCAACTTTGGTTGCAGCTAAGAAAAGAAGAACCTCATTTACTTTCCAATTTTGAAGAGTTCCTGGTCAGAATTTTTTCCCAGCTCCAAGAAGCAGATAATGAGAAGAATGAGTTGGAATGTGCTCTAAAAAAGTTAGTACTTCTCTTCTTAGGCTGCTTGTGTAGTTTTACAGCTATTTTCCCTACTGTTTGAACTTCTGAAATAAACAAGGTATTTCAGTGGAGAACTGAGGGCAAGAGTTCCCATAATGTAAAATTTTGTCAGGCATTAAGAGTACTGGTAGAACTATTCATATTGCAGAACTGCATTCAATTAGCTTTTCTCTTCCAGTTAAGATTTTGTTGACTGAAATTCTTTTGCAGATGTCTGTTATTGCATTGAAGTTTTAAGACAATATTGAGTGATTCCAATCTAGTTAATCAGTTTGATTCCAGAGGAAAGTTGTATTTAACAGTAAATCGGGTAACTTGTCTCTGTGCTTTGCAAATATTGCATGCAGAATAGCTATAAACCTGGATTAACTGGCCAGAGACATAAGAGGTTTAAGATGTTAAGCAGCACAAAGCACTGATACTAGTGAAAATGTGAGCAAACAAATATATATATATATTAAGCAAGCCTATGAAATATAGTAAAGAACATAAATGTTTTATGTATAAAACATATAAAATGTAGATATAAACAAATACATAAAATGCGTATACAAATATATATATAAGAACTAAAAATTAATAGATCATTCTTTTATATGTACCTATCTAGAGGGGAAAAAAGTTGTGATGCTAAATCTAAACAGAATGCAAAATTATGGGTATAGTTGAAGATCCACTCTATTTTTATTTTAAAGTGTCACTTCTGAATTTCAGATTCTTACAGACTGAGTAATAAAGGCAAATATATTGTTGAACATTTACTTCATTTGTTCAGCACTCTCCTGACTATTCTGAGAATGGGACAAGGCTTAGGAAGAAGGAAAAAACCTAAAAATATTTTGTCTTTAAAGACAATATTGGTAGTAGCATTTTCATCTAAGTCTCTTTGTGTGGTTTTAGCCTTCAGACAGCTGGAAAGAGCATTAAGGTAGTTTTGCTGGCTGTTTTAGACTAGAGATTATAAACTACCATGCGTGGTGAGGGGTTTGTTTGGAGTTTTATTGTGAGTGATTTTTTTGGGAACTGAATGAATAAATTTGTCTGTTTAATAGCTCTGATCGATGCACAGGTGCACCTAGAGTACATTAGTGTTAAATTTTCTGGCTAATGGTAAATCTCCACCTTGAAAATGTGTTGGATTTTTATGCCTTTGTAGTAAAAACATGTTTGAGCTAATTTTTCCTTTTTGTTGCTCCTCATAACACCACTAATTTCAGCATGTAGCTTGTTTTTTGTTTGTAGTCAATAGCTGGAAGGAGTCAGAGTAGTAATGTTGTCTTTGGTAACAGTGGGGATGAATAACCTCTTTTAAACTGTGTAAAAATAACAGCAAAGCTCAAGAAAACACCATATAGGAGAGAAAATAATTTTTTTTAATACCTATGTGCATATTAGCACTAAGGTACACGTATCTAGACAGACTGGCCAGGATTTACTCTGGGGTCACAGAAGATAAGTGATGCTGGGTTTTGAGGTTTATAATGCCTCCTGGATTGTTCTTGTTTGGTGACAATAATACTTTTTGGAAATTGAATAGGAATTTGATCTTTCATCTTTCCTTCCTGACTCACCTCTGTGAGTCATTAGGCGATAAGGCAGTCTACTCTCAGCCTTTTGTCTCCTTTCCTGGGTGTAGGCTGTGCTTTTGTCTTACGTTGTTCCTTTTTTTGCTACTCTGGATGCCCTGAGATGCTTTGTGTGCGTGTGCTGGGATCTTTATGCTATAGAAATCTGTGCTCTTATGCCGTGATGTTCTTCTCTACTTGTTTTTGTCTTCCTTTCTGGACTTTTCACACAAGTGCATTTTCATTCTTGAACCTGAGTCCCGTGGTCTGAGAGGTCCAGGAGTTTCCTGCTCTTCTGGTTCAACAGATCCAGTAGGCTGCTATGGTTCCTGTCTCTAAGTCCAGGCAGTAGTGAGGCTGAACTTATGTTCTCAATACACAAATATGCAAATACACCACACATGGGAGGAATGTGCAGGTTAATACTTACGTAATTAGAGAGAGGAAAAAAAATTGGGATTTTAAATCTAAACACAATGCAATTTTGTGGGTACAATATTTATTTGCCAGGATAAATTAGTTCGCCTTGATTTTTGGTAGTTGTGTTTCATTTTAACTGCTAATTTAAAATTAGATGGCTTCCTAAATTTAGCAGTAGTGGTTTTTTTAAATAATATGGTGATGTATTGAGCGTGCAAAAAAAGCAGAGATGGACGTCAGGAAGAGAAAATAAAATCATGCTTACATGATCGGCAATTGTAATTCCAGAGAAAGCCCATGGGGGTATTGCAGAGGGCTTCCTGAAATCATTGGTTCTGGGCACAGTGGCAGCTGGAAAAGCCTGGTAAACTGCTGGGCATTGCCAGGGAGGGTGCTGAGCACATGGCAAAACATGTTTTTGCCACTCCATGGAATCTCAGTGCACCCCTGTCCTGAGTGTACTGTGTGAAGTTCTGGGCTCTGCAACACAGGAAGAATGTGGTGGACTGAGGAAAAGTGCAAAGAATGGTAACTCAGTGGTTAAAGGAATAGAACAGCTATTCTGAGAGAGCTATTTTTAAAAGCTCATGAATGAGGAGGCAAAGGCTGGAGTGGGATATGACAGACCTTGTTATTCTTCAAATCCCTGGCAGTAGAACCAAGGGGCTTTTAATAAGACTGATAGGAAGTAAGCCTAAAAGAGATGAGAAAGACCTTTTTCTTCTAATAGCTGATAAAATCTTCAACTGCCATTAGCTCTGTCTGCTGCTGTGCTTTGCATTTGAAGGACAAACCTAATAAAAATGTGGGCTGTGTTTCAAACAGCAGAGTTCTAAACAGAGAAGATAAACAAAAAGGGTAAAGGGAAGGATGAGCTGACTTCTCATTGGAGCTGACTTAGCATGGGATAGTGTCAGAATCCATCTCCATGGAAGAAAAGGAGAATCAGCATCTAGGAGATTAGTTCACACTATGCACAAATCATTGTACATTTTAAGGAGAAAGAGCCACTACAACAAACTACATGAACAGCAGTTGTGAAATCAAAACAATTCACACTGCAGCTACATGAATGGGTATAAATTAAACCCTCTGAGTGTGTTGATCCTGACCTTATCATCTGAACTTGGTGAAATCATATTTCATCTGCTTTTGTCTTCATCTGTTTATTCCACAGCATTACTGAAAAGAGAGACTACATTAACAAATATTTTTGAAATTATAAAACTATGTGTTAAGTAAAACTTGAAGGAATAATCTACGGGAATAGAAATTTTAGTCAAAACATGTTGCATTTTTCATGTATCAATGATATATCCTTATGGATTCAGTTTTTTTTGTCCTGAATATATGTGGGGAATATTTGCCAGCGAATGTTTTATGGATTATTTTGTCTTCTGCTTGTTAGTTATTTTACTTATAATTGTTTGACTTTCCATTTTGAGGGGATATTTTTTTCCCCTTCTGTTTAACTTGATCAGAGATAAGAATGGAAATTCATGCATGAAATGCTTGGAGAGTATTTAGCCTACAGAAATGGCATCTATTGATGTGTCAGACCAACTAAAAAGATTGCTATATCCAGCACTACCTCCTGGATGTAGTCTTCATAGTGCTACCAAATCCCTTGCTCCCAAACACATAAGGGGAAAGAAATACCTAAATCTGCAGCCTGAAACACAGGACTGAAGTTATTCTCCCTGTCACACAGAAGTCAGGAAAATCTTTATGATTTCCATGGAAACACTGACTGCTGTGCAATGTGTTCTGCCTCTGCAAAGTTTCAGAGGTTTTCAGTAGTCAATCTAGTGCTGGTCAAAGTGACTTTGTACTGCATGAATACACTAGATGTATGATCTTAGTATCTCTGTCTTGCCTTTCTAAGTTGTTATTTCTCTATGAATTTGTATAATTTGATTCCGCTGATGAGGGCTAATTTCTTAAGAATGATTTTCTTAGTTTCAAGAAAATAAAATTTTAGATGAGAACATGACCCATCTTTACAGTAAAAGGGGAGTAAGGCAGGAATAAGGGCTTCGGGATGTTCTGGCACTCTGTTTGAAGTGTTGCAGTCACATGGCAGGGGACTTTTTGGGGTCTGGTTTTCTCACCTGGTCCGGGTTTAAAAAAGTCTTAGTGACAGCCATCATTTTCCTCAAATTCGTGCCACTTGACAGTTGTTTATTGCTTCTGTAAATCCTGGGAAATGTCTCACATTTTTTACCTGTGACTGAAAAACAAGCTGGCAATATTCTGCTGTTTAAAAGCAGGAAAGATAGGCTTGTTTCTGGTTTTACTCACTCTTCTTAGATTAGGGAAAGTTTTTTAATTTTCTTTAAAATTGGCTTTGTTTTAAATGAGAAGAGAATCAGGCCTACAACAAGGGAAAACATAAAATATGTAGAGTATTCGGTAAAAAAAAAAAAGCAGATACCCTGAGTATGAAATAAGTGTTGTTTTATTTTTTTTTTTACTGTATATTCCTTGTCTTGCTCTTGTTGATGAGAATGCACTTGAAGATTCTGTACTTTATTTATAACCAATGCATTATGCAATTTCTTCAAGGAACAGCTATGGCAGGAAGAATATGGGGGAATATACAGTACTGTCATATAAAGGTCCTAATAATCACTATTAAAATTTTTTCTAGGATGTCCCCTGAGTTTGATACTAAGAGATTTTTGCTTTTCAGTTTCTGGGTTAATTAGAACGGAATAGGATAGTAGCAGAACAAAGCAAATGTCTTGTCCCCTCTCAACAGTTAAATTTTTTCTACCCAAGCTATGGCATCTGCTCAATGTAATGCTTCATGGATCAAACTTCAGTGATATTAATTGCAATATTCTACTGGAAAAAAGTGAACTTTTTAGGTGTTTTTTTTTTTCCTATATGCACAGCATATTTATTTCTGTTCCTTGTCTGGTCTTTTCAAATTTGTTTCAGCAAAGCTGATAGAGAGGCAGTAAGGCTGCTTTCAAAAAGGTCTTTCAAGAATTCCATTCTAGCTAATGTGTCTTAGACATGATAGAAGTACCTCATTCAGTATTCTTGAAAAGGGAACAGTGCAGTCCAAGAGTAAAAAAAAAAACCGGAAATTGCAGTGAAAATAGTTTTAACTGTCAAACTTAGGTTCTGATGTCTTGGTATTGTCATTAGGAAACTGTTCCTTGTACCCAAAATTTAGTAGTCATTAAAACTGCAAAATGAACAGCTGCTTTACGTGGAAACATCAGCTTTATATTAGCTTTTGAGCTACTGAAGCTTTACTTCCATGAGAAAAAAAATTAATTTAATCTGAGAGCTTTGCTGCACAAAAACTATTTCCTTGACACCAGAACATTCTTTGGAGTCTTGTGTTAAGGCAGAGATGTGGAGCTTAGCTGGTAATGTGAGCCATGACTTGAAGTAATGCTACAAAGACCCACTCAGTATATTTTTATCTTTTATTAGGAAAATTGCTGCTTATGATGAAGAAATTCAGCATCTCTATGAGGAAATGGAACAGCAAATCAAAAAGGAGAAAGAGCAGTTTCTCTTGAAAGTGAGTGTCTCTTTGTTGGCATGGATTCTGCTCCCCCTTTCCGTGGTTTTAAACTCATTCCGGGTGTGAAATTAAAGCCCACAAAATGTGTTTCACAACAGAGTAAGAAAAAAAACATCTTTTACCTCACAGCTACTTTGTACTGATCCAGTCTCTGCGGTTTGAAACTCAGTGACTTTTTGGATGAAGGAGCACTGATGTCCTGTGCTTAGTGGCTGCCATACAGCAGCCACTGGCATTCTTTTGTAAGTCAGTAAAACTACAAACATTGTATTATTGGTGCTGCTATGGGTTCTACTTCTGGTCACAATGAGGAAGAACACTCAGTGAGCTTGCTCAGAGCAGCACCAATCCTGCTGACTTCTACAGTCTCTGTTCTTTGGAGGGGATAACAGCAAGAGGTGAATCAAGTGATGGAAATTTGTGAACCAACCACAGGTTATTTGCAAAATAAGCGGCTCAGATTCTTTTGTCACTGCCATGGTGCTTCCAGAACACCTGAAAATTAATTCCCTTTTCTTGGGAAGTCTTCTTTAAATCTCCTCTACTGTGTTTGTAGTATTTTCTTTGGATTTTTTTGTTCTGCTTTTTCTTGTAAAACAAGGAAACAACAACTTCCATCATGCTCCAGGAAAGAATCAGAATCATGTGGGTGGAAAGGTGAAGCCTTACTTTCTAACTAGATCAGGATTCTCAGGAACTTAGCCAATTAAGTTTTGAGTATTAAAATATTGAAGGTTCCACAGCTGCTTTGGATGGCCTGGGGTAGTCAGTCATGAGCTAGTGGCTCATCCCTTTTTGTTGTCTTGGCATCAGTCATATAAATGAAACAAATACAGGGTTTCAACAGTACATTATAGAAATAGTTGCCAAAATAGTGGTTATTGTCTCCATTCTCAATCGAATATATATATCTAGAAAATATAATCAAATATATCTAAAATTTCCTTTTGCATTTCAAATATATCAAGTATTTTTTGTTACCTGCCAGAAAAAAAAGGAAAAAAAAGAGAAAAAAGAAAAATGCCTTTATCAGCTTTCTAAAGTAATCATTCTTTTCACTTCTTCCTCACAGGGTAATGAACATGACTCAAATGTTCAAGTTTTATTCCATTCCAAACTGAGAGTAGTTCTGTTTGGGAGATAAGACAAACGCTTTATTTAAAGTTTGTATATCAGCTGAGGGGTAAAAAGTATTTGCAACTTTGCCTGACAGCAGTCCTGTGGAAAAAATAGTTTATGTGCTCTTAATAGCCCACAACTGAAGTGGTGTTGAAGACCCCCAAACAACAAAGACTTTTCCATAAGCAGTGATTGTTGGATCTCCTAATTAGTTGTATATTTGAGGTTAAGCCATTTCTTTCAGGCTTTTTTATTAAAGCTTCCCACTCAAGCTATTTACAGTTTAGTCAGCAGTCACACTAAGGGTTGCCAGACACTCAAGAATTATTGTTTCTTTGCGTGACTAATTTGAGATCTGGGGAGATCTGACTGTTAAATTCTTTCTCTAATGCAAAGTCTTACAAAGACTTTACAGCCTGGAGAGATGCATTGATGCCATATAAAGGGGAAATTATTGTGACTTGAATGAAGAGCAGCTCTAGAAGAATACATCTAAAGAAATTGGTAAGATGCAAATAAGTACAAATTGTAGCTATTTACAATACTTAATACCCTGCTGACTGAATGTTACACAAAAGGGGCAGTTAGTCTGTCTTTTTCACTTGGAAATATATTCTTCCCCAGAAAGAGCTACTTTTCATGCATTTGATTACCCCATTACATGTGCTGCTTAAGGGGAAACACATTTAAGAACCAATGCTCTCTTGAGGGAATTTTCATTTTTGTTTGGAGGCATTTTCTTTGGGACCTTAGAGAGTAGAAGCCTGTTTTGAAGGAATAGGACAGATTCTCAGCTGATATGAGCTGCTGGAACCTGGTTTTACTCAGGGGAGGTCTGACAATTTTGCTCAGCTGAGGAGTGTCTGAAGGAGTAACCCCAAATATGACTGGGAGTTCCCAGTGATTGCAGGATACTTAGATAATGGACAAGTTGATATAATTGCTAAGTGACAGACAGAGTCTGAAGCCACAGTCGCTTGTTTATACCAGTGGAACATTTGTGAAAAATTGCTATTAGTGATGGATTTTAAGTGTGACAGTTGTTGTTTCTTTTGCATCCACCTGGCTTGCTGTGGCTGGAAATGAGAGGATATGTTCTGGCTGTGTTGATTTAGGGTTGGCTAAGCTCCTCAGCCTGAGGACTCAGTGCCTGAGACGTCTGCCTCCACTTTCTAGACTCTGTACCCACTCATGTGCAATCAGCACAATCTGTAGCAACTGCAGCCGCTGAAGCTGCTGGATTACATCAGTTTACAGATTCATTAATGATATTATCTGTAAACTGAGTTCTACCTGTGTCTTGTTATATTCACTGTGGAAAGCCTCATCCCTGATTCGTTATTTCTCCTCCTGCTGATGCAATTGTGCTGTTCTGTTAATCCATTTCATCTTTGAATTTTGCAGGACACAGAGAGGTTTCAGTCCTACAGTCAAGATCTGGAGTCCAAGCTGCTGTCAAAAGAACAAGAACTGGAACAACTGGTTCAAAAACAGAAAAGGGTACTACTAACTGATATCCTTCAGATTTGAAAAATAGATAACTCTTATTTGTTCACATTACTTTCTTTAGGTACTATTTTAGGTCCCAAAGCTGCAAGCTGGTGTGGTGCAGTTCTGCCAAATTGTAACCCTCTGTTTTTGTGTCATGTGCTTAGGAAAAATGTTAACCTCTATTTCTAAAGTAATTTTCCTTTTAAATGATTTAAAAAAAAAAAGTATATTCTCCCCAGGTACTAGGTTAATTTTTATGAAAATGTAGCAGAATTCCCCTGCTTTCAATATTCTAGGAACTGGCTTAACAGCCAGACAGCTTAAGAGCAGAGAACAATGATTTGGCTCTCCTAGTGCACAGCTTTGCTCAAAGCCTGTACCAGCCACTCTTTTACTTGTTTTGGATGATTCAGCACTATGAACTTGAAATGCTCCCTCCTGAACAGCCTGCTCCTGATATATCTCTGTGATAACACTTTTATAGCAGTACATGTTTCCCTTGCATTGTTAACAGCTTGTCAAGTTCCCATATTAAAACCTGATGTGTTTTACTTCTTCAAGTGTGTGGCCTGCTTGGGGAAGCAGAGATCTTGCTGTGAAGTGGCTCCAAGGTCGTTACAGGAAAGGCTGACCATAGGGAAAGGTGGTAGCCCTGGAATTTAAAGGGCTGAAGTGGAATGCTGTAAACCCAATTCACTCTGTAGAATATAAGTATGTGGACAAAAGAACATTTTTCACCATGAGAACCACCAGCCATTGGAATAAACTTTCTGGGGAAGTGGTGGATTCCCCAGCATTGGACACTAAAGATTTAGCTGGGCAGGGTACTGGGTCATCATGTCTCAACTGTGTTTTTGCCAAGAAAGGTTGGAACAGATGAACCTTGAGTTCCCCTTCCAACCTGGTACTCTGTGATTCTGTGAAGTTTAGCTGATAAGGATACAGGACTGAACTAGAAGTCCATTCTGTAGCTGAAATCAACTGCCTGATGTTAATTACCCTTGTTAGTACCACTGTGAGTCAGAATACATGTGGTTTTATGCAGGCTCTTTACCCCATTGCAGCACTAAAGTGAAATAATCTGTACTTTGAAGCTATCTGTGGGGGCACACAGATCAGGCATTTTTAGTCCGAAACTAATTGTAAAAGTATAAGAAATTACTTTTTCTAATTTTGTAATGATTATATTTTAGTATTTTCCTTTTGGTTTTTTGTTGTTGTTGGTTTTGTTTTTTTTTCTTTAAAGCTCTGTTTAAAACTTAGTTATCAACTAGTAATTCTGTAAAAACCTTTTCTTGTGTTTTTCCTTTTTTTCAGGTATATGTTTTCTACATTTGGTATAAGACCCACAGAAACTATTCAAAGGCTTACACTCAATTTTAAGCCCGGTATAATCAATCAATGTAGGCAACAATACCAGGAAGTCTTATCTTATTGTCTACATTGCCATTGTCTGCTATTGCCTGTCTTGGAGAACATAAAACGATGTCTCTGCTATTTTTATTAGTATTATTTTTTATCTGAGTTTTTGTTTTCCATTTCTATTCACTACCTTGCTTATTATTAAAAGTATTACTGTGGTTTTTATTTTACTTGTAATTTCTAGTATTTATCATTTCCCCTCTCCATTATGAATTTGCATGAATCACGACAAGAGTGCTTTTGAGAGACAGGATCTTCCTACACCATAAAGATTAAATTATTCCATTTTAGTTTTATAGAAAGATAGCTGTGCTGGACTAATGGAATTCACTATTTCTAATGATGGGATGAGTGACATAATTTCATTCAGATGATTGATGACAATTGAAACTTTTGTCATTCAACCAGTTGATTGTTCATCTGAGATGCCGTATTTGATTTTTTTTTTAAGCTTCTTGATTTTATTTTGATTTTGATGCAGTTTTTTTCTGGTATAGCAACCTAGCCTGTTTATTTGAGTGCTTTACTCAGTGTAGCTAGAGACATGTTTTCTACATATAATTTTCTAATTTCTAATGATCTTCTCTGAAAGTAACTCTTGTCTTTACTCAGATCTGTTTTTACAATACTGTGTTCCTACTCATTTTTTGGTATTACTTTTCATTTGCCTAGACTTCCATGTGTGCTGTCTAATGTTTGCCTTATCCAGGGATCTCTGTCACTTTTGTCTCCTCCTCTTGCATCGAAATATACTTTGATAATCAAATCTCTTCTTGCAGACAGTAAAGGTAGCTTGATTTAATTATGACTTCTATGCTTGATTGTATGAGAGAACCTCTTGGTACTCCTGTGTGAGGGGAAGAAAGTAGGTGTGGGGCCAGGTAAAATGCAGGGGACTTACTGGACTTCTCACATAAAATGCTGGGTTCTGTGCTGATGACAGCCTCTGAAGAACATGATCTTGGGATTGGGAATGAAATCCATGAGAACGTGGATCAGTAGCACTTAAGTGCTTAGAAATGCCTTATAGTGCTGTATAAATTTTTCATCTTGCACATGCAACTGGAATAAAGAAGGAAAAGAAAGATTAAAAGCTACAGAAATGATGCTGAGCTAAGAACGAGGGAATGCATTGAGAGTGCTCAATGTGTGTGTCTTTTGGGAATATCAATAAATGTCCTCAGCAACAACTCTTTTGCATTGGACATTCCCAGTTCTTTATTCAACTTAAATTTGGTTTTCCTCTCATCTTTGTCAAAATAAGAGAATATTCACCATCAGCTGCTGTGTCAGTGCTTGACCTGCGGTAATGGGTGAAATCTCTGTGCTACTTAGATTTTCTTAAGCATGTCTATGGGCCATGACTCTTTCCCTGTCAGTTTGCTTCTACCAAGTGCGCACAGGAGCCAATATGCAGCTCCAATAAGCAGCTAGAACCTGCAGGGTCTGTGGCATTCTATTACCAGCTGAGCATTCACCTAATGAGTTATTTCTCTGCACTGGGAGTTTTTTAAATAAATGCTTTGAAGGTAGTGCTTGGCATTTCTCAAAGGATTGTATGGGTACAGTGCAAGAAGGGAGCTCTGTATTGCTGTGAAACAGCCCTTTGTACTCTTGTTATGTTCTGGGCTGTAGACCTTATACTATAGTTTTTCTGACAACAGTGAGCGCCAGGATTTATAGCAAGTATTTCTAACATCAGTATATATGACTTCAGGAGCTG
This sequence comes from Grantiella picta, assembly GCA_013397955.1. Taxonomy (NCBI): domain Eukaryota; kingdom Metazoa; phylum Chordata; class Aves; order Passeriformes; family Meliphagidae; genus Grantiella; species Grantiella picta. The sequence goes on from VZRM01001964.1 coordinate 435,317, forward strand.
ATGTTGGTGACCATTGCAGTTACATTTCCAGAACTGTCTCTGTGTAAGCTTTCAGATGGTCATACTATTCTGTAAGTGGGATTTCTGTCTGCAGTTTGTTGCTCCTAAGATTTTTGAAAGTTCATCTTTGTGTGGTCACTTTTTGCTTCTCCAAAGCCACTCCTCTGGACAAGTCTTGTCTTCAATACCTGAAGCATCTGCTCTTTTACTTAGAATAGATAACTTCATTCTGTCAAGGAAGAAATATTCAGGAACTGACGTAATCTATCCATATAAACTAACCTTGTTCAGGAGTAATCTGATGCCCAGCCAGTGTTCCATGTGAAATGTGAGCTTGCTGAGGCTACAGTTCAGCAAATACATTAAGCTGGTGCTGCTGCTGGAATAAGTGCTTCCACTCTACACTTGTTCCCAACAATCCCAGCTAGAAAGTATTTTCTGCATTTGTTTTTAATCTGGGCCTTGTTCAAAACCAAGACCAGAACCACAGCAGTGTTGTGGGGTAGGAACAGACTGGCAGAGATAGGTGAGGACAGATTTTGGTTGAGTGAGCTCTGCTTGTTGGGATGGGCAAAATGAGAGTTTAAACAATGTTATGTCTCAGATCTGGAAGATTGAAATGGTATCATTGCAATGCTCCTACTATAGTTTACATCCCTGAAAATGAATGCAGAAAAAAGGTCAGCAGTGCCTTCCCTAATATGAAGTTTTGCTCTAAATTTGCTCAGCCAGGGAGAAGCAGGTAGAACGTCTTTATATACCAGAAACCACTGTCATCTTCTCTTACCTGTTTCACAGGAAAGGTGTGTCTTTGCTTTGATGTACTTTGGAGAGTGAATATAAAACTAAATTAAAAGGCTCTAATTCACACTTCTTGGCAGAGCTGTCTGAGGTGGCAAAAAGGTTACTGCTTGTTCATATTACTGGGGATGGGAAGGTTTATCAGCTATCAGATTTAAATCTAACAGCTTTTAGACAGAACTCTGAGCTGCTCTGTGTAGGCCTTATCTTTGTGAAAAATGGTCTAAAATAGCAGTTACGAATATCAACTAAATGCTGCTAATCTGCTTGTAATACCTTTTTTGTGGTTTGTACTGGTGTGTTTTTGAGCTGGATAAAATTTAGTCATAGAGAGTGGAATAGCTTTGTTTTTGTGTAACGTAATTATGTCTATACAAAGCACAGTGGAAGAGCACCATATGTGTTTTACTCATTTTTTGGCCTTGATAGACATAGCTTCCTGCTCAGCTAACCTCTAAGACCTAAACTGAAAGCCTCAAAACCAAGACTCCTCAGTTAGTTCTAATAATTTCTGTTCGCTTTCCTTCCACCCCAGTTAGAGCATCAGTGCACAGAACTCCTCAGTGGCAAGGAAGAAACCAAAGAAGAGAACACCAAGCTGAAGCTGACTAACAAGGAGCTGCTGAGAGACCTGGAGAGCACCTCCCACGAGCTAAGCCTGGCTCAGCAACAGCTACAGGTGCTTCAGGAGGAGGCGTCAAGGCTCCATGAGGAGAAGGAAATGTAAGTCTCCAGCTGCAGTAGTTGTGGTGTGTTTCCTTGGCATGCCAGAGGGCCTCTTCAGAGTATTCAGTGCTGTGATTTAAGCTTGTGGCATAAGCAGAAAACACCAGCAAAGCTGAGTGCAGTTCTGGCTGATTTCTTCCAAGTAATTTAGTGTGTTTTCTGCAGCATATCTGGCTTCTATGAAATCTTTTACTACGTGTTCAAAATGTCAATGTTCTCTCCACTGCCATTGGTTGAGAGTATTTGGAATTAAAAATCCCTTTAATATCTTAGTTTTGAAATATCAATGAAATTCCTTACGTAAATGCCTTACAGCTGTGGCACCTGATGCTCCATCCTCCTCAAAGCTGAGAGTATCTGAAACTTGCTTCTCAGACTGCAGTCTCTCTGGCTCTGAGATACCTAGGATCTTCTTTTTTTGCTTCATCAAAGTAAGCCCAGTAAGGCCAGCAAGATAAAATGCAGCTTCTCACAATTCCCACAAGGCCTTATGGCAATTCAGAGCCATAATTTTCGGGTTTCCAGTTTAAATACTGTGGATTTCAGATTCTGACTCTGAATTACAAAAAGAAAAAGAAAAATCAAAAGTTCAAGAAGAAATACTCACTATTCATATTTTGAGGTGTAGAAATGACCTGTAATAGGTCAAGCTACCTGTCTTGCTGCAGCCTTCTGCACAAACTAGAAGATACATTACCCTGAAGCTGTAATTGGCAGAAATGTTCACTGAAGTCCATTTTTAAAAAAAGCTCAGGGATCTGTAAAACCCTGTTGTTGCCAATGGAGAGCACATTAATGACAGATGTGTTTAGCCTTTGCAGCAATGAACTATATAATTCAGAGCTGTTGCTGTTTGACATACTTCAGGATAGAGCAGAACATTAGCTGAAATGTCACATTCTTTTTCTTTTAAGCTTTGTGCCAAGCTCTACTTAATTATTACTTACTTAATTTTTCTTGAGGGTACAAATAATGAACTTTGTTGATAAATTACTGCTAAAGAATGGCCACTGTGATTAGAATGTTTAGGTTTGCATGTTTGATGTGTGCTTTGGAAGTAGACAGTAGAAATACTCCTCGTCAAGGTGGTTTGTCTCCTCTTTGAGGCCTCTCTTTTCAGATCCAGAGCAAAGACTATGGAATTATCTGATTTAAAAGCTACAGAGGAAATCTGCCCAGTGGTCAGACAGCTGAATAATACTACTGCATTTACAAAGCACTTTGGATTCAATAGTGGTTTATGGATTTAGAGCTCAGCCCTACTCAACTGCACCTGCAGTGTTGCTTAAAACATCTGTATCAGTCTGGTAAGACCTGAGCTGTTACAGCAGGTGTAATGTTCAGACAGTGCACAGGAAGAACTTGAGGCTTCACTGAAAGGCAAAAAAACATTTAAGGCCAGACATCAAATTGTGTTAAATCAAAGTAAATGGTGTTAAAATGGCTGCATAAGTGTCAGGAATTGGAAAGAAATTGTAGGAACTGTAGACATGTGTGAGCCTGACATATGGTTCCAGCAGCAGGATAAGCTCTAATTTTGGATAAAATGTCACCTGTTTTTTAGTGGCCATGAGTGAGAAGTATTTCAGCAGTGTATCTTCTCTGAATGCTCAAAGTGCCAGTATCAACATACATTAAGCTCTCTGGATAAAAAAATTAAAAAGCTGTATTTTTTGAAAAAAGAACCTCTACTCCTTCCTCTGCTAACTCATACTGTGGTACTGTGGGCCTTATGCTGAATAAACTTCTTTAAAATGAGTAACCATTCATGCAGAATAAAATCTACAGGTTTGAAGAAGCTGAAGTCTCAATTGTAGATATCCCTAGAGGGAAGCATTTTAGCAGTGTTCTTACCGTGGTTAGAACAATTTTTTTTATTTATTTTTATTGCAGGGAGGTGTACCGAGTGACAGAAACTCTGCAGAGAGAGAAGTCAGGACTTTTGAAGCAGCTGGATTTTTTAAGGTAATGTAGATCTTCCATTCAAGAACTTCTTGCATCATTCTACTAAAGGGGTACATTAGAGGATGAAATTATTCCATTCCTAAAGGACTATTCCCTGTGGAAAGGATCTGTGCTGGAGTTTGTGAAGGACTGTAACCTGTGTGAGGGAACCCACACTGGAGCAAGAAAAGAGTGTGAGGAGGAAGGAGCCAGAGAGAGAAGCTGTTATGGACTGACCACAAACCCCACTATTCCCCATCCCCTTGTGCCACTCAAGATTGGTAAGAGGTAGAAGAGCTGAGGGTATAGGAGTGAAGTTGAGCCTGAGAAGGAAGGGGATTGTGAAGAAGGTGATTTTGTCCCTTTTTCTCATCATCCTACAACTGAGTCTGTTTTGTCTGTAATTTGTAAGTGATCTTCTTGTCCTTATTTTGGCCCACAGGCTTTTCTATCTTATTCTCTTCTCTTGTGTTGAGGAAGGAGATTGAGAGAGTGGCTGGATATACATCTGGCAGCCAGTCAAGGTCAACCTGCCAAAGGATAATGATACAAAAGATAGTAAAATTGGTTACAAAAGACTTTTGTGTGCCCTGTTCTTGCATAGAGCAGAAGGCAGCATACCTGAAAGATATGCTTCATTTTGGCAATTCAGTATTGTAGGACAATCTCCTTTCCAAAAGTGAAATGTAAAACAGAACAGCAGTGAACAGTTCTAAGCTGGTTCTGTGGTAGAAGCCTGGCTGCAGGAGCTTACTGAAAGGCTCTGTTGCTTCTCAAGTACTGGGAGCTGAGCCAAAAGGAAGATTCTTTCCTCAAAATATTTGTAAAATGATACCAAAATGTAGTTAGCTAACATTTCTTTATTGGTAGACTTCAAAATTTGGAGCTTGTTCAGGCAACTGTAGTCCTCTTTTTTAATATGCAGCAAGGTCATGTCTTGTTTGCTCAGTGGTCAGTCTGCATGGGCTGTAGGTTGTGCCTGCCTGCAGGCCTTCATTGACTGCTTTTCCTTCAGGAGCCCTCATTTTAAAGTTGCCTAAAAATGTTGCCTGCTTGAGGAAAGGCTCTTGTTTTGCAGTGTGTGTTTTCCGTAGGCTGTTCTGTGATCTTGCCTGCTGCGAGTTTTGGGGACGTAGATGAAAACATCTGACAACAGAGCTTGTTTCTGTTCACCCTGGCTGCTCTGGCTCTTCTGTGGCCAGGCCAGCAACAGATGGAGACTATGGATGTTGTACTGAGCAGGTGTGTTGTCAGATCTGATCAGAGCTTGCTGATTGCCTGGAGTATCTGTTTCTTGACACTTTCATTGTTTCTGCACAAAAGATGGAAGATGGATATTTTCCTAGGGTGACTTTTGCATTGCAGCCACAACTGCAGCCCTCAGAGGGGCATAACTGGCCTTCCCAGCTGTCACCAGATGAACGGGACATGGTGTTTCTTACACCCTCTTTGCATTAAAAGGTCATCTTTATTGTGAAAATCATTAAGCATTCTAATTTATTGTAAGTGGAGGCATATTGACCAGAACTGATTTCTACGTGTTAAGGCATTTGTTTAGATAAAAACCAGAAAGAATTCCAGATGCCATCTGGCTTTAATCAGCAGAGCCGTGCTGGAGAATCAATAGCCCAGACAAGGAACTGGCTGAAGTGAGAATATAAATAAAGGATGATGAAGAGTTTATACTGCCAGCTGTCCAGTCTGTCTGTTAGCGTGGAGCGGAAAATTCAGCAGTTCTAAATACTTGGCTTCAGTGTTTCTTTTGTTTGTGTTCTCTTTGCAGAGAGAGGAACAAACATCTCAAGGATGAACGTGACATATTTTTACAGGTAACCAACTATTATTTTCAAACCCAGCGTTGAGCAGACGCATGAGAACAGCTTCAAAAGAAGGGGAACAGAAAGCTGTGCAGGAGATGGACTTTGGTGCCACTTAAATCTTGCCCTGTTCTTAACACGTATTACCTTTTTTCTCACTTGAAAATAAGATTTTTTTAATTTGCTGAACAATTTTAAGAGCTACATGTTTAGAATCTTGAAGTGGGAGCTGTCTGAGGAAAGATGAATGTATTTGTGAAGAAACTAAGGATGCAATCATGAAAGGATGAAATAACCTAAAAATTTAATTAACACAATTAAATTGTGTTAATTTACTCAGTCAAGAGCAGGTAATATCCAGAAACATTTTTACAGCAGTACAATGGCTGACTAACTGAATCAGTACCTGAGTACCTCTTGGGACTGGGCTAAGAGCAGATCCCATTACCTTTTTAAGCAGCGGGAAAGAATGGACCCATAAGATGTTCTAGAAGTCCACTGGTGTAAGGGCACTAAGGCCACTTAGTTTACATTTGCTTGTGTTCTTAGTCCTACAAGAAGCTGCTAGTGTAAAAAAAATTATCTACTGACTGTTTTTCATGACATAATATTGTTTTATTGTGGTGACTGAGTGGTCAGTTTACAAAGCAGATGAATTTTTGCGGGATCTGGAGTTTCCCTTCAGAAGCATTTATACCTGTAGGATTTTTTGCTACATTTTTTCTTTCATTTACACTGCATAATTTAAGTATTAGGAATGAGGGCAGTTAACCATAATGAACAACAGGAGTAAATTACTAAGAAGTAATCTGTATTTCTGCAGAAATGCAAAACAACTGTTCCAAAAGCCAGCTGGAAGCAAAGATCAGGGTCTGTCATTGGGAAGTACATAGAGGGAAAGGTGTTACCTAACAGGTAAGAACTGTTTTTCATGTGTTCCCTGTTTGAGTATAAGACTTGAGACAAGGCTTATGGAAAGAAGATGTGGAATTCTTCCTTTTGGATACTTTTGAACTTTTCAAAGAGTATATTTCTAAAATATCTGTCAGTATAAGATTACTCTGCTCATTAAGAAATGTGAAAATGAAGAGCCAAATTCTCACATAAAACAAGTGTACTGTCTGCAAAGTCAAGAGATTTCCCCATTGTGGATGAGTATATGCTGAGAGACACAAAAACTTGCCCATTACCCTATGTTGATGTGGTACAATGTTGAATCTCCACTTAGACTTTTTTTGTTCATGTTAAACAAACCCATGTCCCTCCTACCTACTAAAGAGAGAATTAGATTATACATAGAAAGGATCTGGGTTGAGGGGCTCTTTTTTCCCTCCAGAATGGGGGTGGGAGGTGGGAAAGAAGAAAATTACAGTCGAAAAACTTACTTGAGCTCTTCTATGAGGTTAGAGTTAAGGTTGATCTAATGTTTTCATTCTGGTTCAGGTTTCTCCTATAAGTTACTGGCTTTCCTCATGATGCTTATAATTATCAAGCAAGCTATATATTTACACGCATCATAGCATGATGAGCTGACTTTTCAGTAGACATTGGTATGACTCTGCCTGCTGTGACTAGTCAAAAATATGGGAGATTAAATTCAGTTACACTAGAGTAAAATAGTAGGTCCAATATATTTTTGTGATGTACTTTCTTTTTACTCTGTCTAGCCATTCATTTGAAGAAGATGATGTTTTCAGTAACTTAAAGAGAAGGAATTCTGCTGGACTGAATGGAATTCTCTCTGAAGAGCCTGATGCGAGAGTCACTGAAGGAATGCCTAAAACATCACATCTCCAAAGAATAATATCAATTGAAGAAGATCCCCTGCCCCAGTTTCTTGACAGACTGGTTGATAAGCAGCTGAGCCGATGGACTGGAGAAGAGGAAAATACTCCTGAGATGGAAATGAATAACAAAACCAGAGGGCAATCAATGGAACACTCACCATCATCTTCTAGAGAGCAGCCTGTAGGGAAGGAAACACTGTCAAATGTAAGAAGACAAACAAGATCTCACCTTGAGTGTAGTGTGAAGTTCTGGACCCTATGATTTAAGGAGAATTTGAAGGTCCTTGAATGCATCCACTGGAGGGCAACAAAGCTGGTGGAAAGGCTGGAACGCATGTCTTCTGAGGAGCAGCTGAGGGCTCTGGGTTTGTCCAGTTTGGGGAAAAGGGAGGCTGAGGGGTCCCTTATTCACTGCAGCTCCATGAGGAGGGGAAGGGGAGAGGGAGGTGCTGATCCCTTCTCCCTGGGATCCAGTGATAGGATGTGCGGGAATGGTTCAAAGCTGCCTCAGGGGAGGCTCCCACTTGACACTAGGAAGCATTTCTTTACTGGGAGGGTGGTCAGTACTGGACCAGGCTTTCTAGGTATGTGGTCTATGCCACAAGTCTGTCAATGTTTAAGAGGTTTTTTGATAATGCCCTTCGTAACATGCTTTAACTTGTGGTCAGCCCTGAGGTGGTCAGGCAGTTGGACAGGGTGGCTGTGGGTCCCATCCAACTGGAACTGTTCTGTTCTGTCCTGTTCTGTTCGACCTTGGATGACATGAAGTGGTGTCGAAGGTTAACGCATTATTCCTAGAATCTAAAATGATTTAATTTTCTGCCTTTACATTGAAGCATGACAAAATAAGCCACTGCAGGAAGCAGGAGATGAAAATGTATTGCAGATAAGTGCTGAAGGTGCAAAGAAGGGAAACTCAACCTGAAGGAGTGGTAGCTGCAGACAATGTGTGCATAGACTTACATTTGAAGGACTGTTTAGGGAAAGTGAAGTTAAGCCTTGTAATAGATGACACAAAAAGAACCACTGACAGGTAGAAATTACCTTAAAAAAGAAGTAAGTATTTTTTAAAAAAAGCGTGGTTTTTGGTTTTGTGGCTTTTTTTTCCCCCGCAAAGTGATATTTCTCATATTCTAATACTTTTGAGTCAGCATTGGTAGCTGTTACATTATCTGAGAAATATTGAGAGGAATATCATTACTTTTTAATTATTTTTGAGAAGAGTTTTATTTGGCAAATTGAAATCCTGTTATTTTTTTCAGCTCTAGCTTGTATATACATATTAGCAATGAATTCACCATTCAGTAATAGTCCTTAAAACAATATGCTGGAAGGTACATTTCTTTGGAGTCTAAAGTTCTTTTTGCACTGCTATTGCTTCAGAGCTAGCTGTGCTTGTTTTCTAATTTTAGAGTCATTGTTAATATTACTCATTTTTAGATTCTTGAAGTACATATTAAAAAGATTGAAGTATAGGAAAAATTGGTTTGCTTCGTCATAATTATATGGTTCTTTTAGAAGAAGCAAGCATATCTTAAAAATTATGATAGAATTATGCCATGGTTACATAATAATTTCTAAGTGGTACCTTTTAATAAAAGGTTGAGGGTACAGAACATAGCTTCATCTTTTGAAATTCTTTAATTCAATGTATGTTTTTTGCTTGCTGTATGACTTCTTTTGTATCAAAGTATGGCGTCATTGGACTTTAGGATGGCAAAAGCCAGGTAGCTCATCGTATCCAGCTAGGACAAACCTGTCTTGTCTGCTCTGTTTCAGCAGCTGTGCCCCTTGAAAGCCCATCCTCTCAGCCGGCTAGGAACTAGATCTTGTTTCTTTTTATAACTAGTCTACAATGGCTTTGTATTACTGCGTTCCATGATCTTATTGCTTACTCTGTGGAACTCAGGCTCCTAGCTGCTGGCATTAAGCCTTCCTAATAACCACATATTCACAGTAATTCAGCTGTTAATCCTGTTTATACCTACTGCATCTTGCAGGTGAGTAGAACCAACTCTGGCAGCAGTACATGAGGCCAAGCAACTCTGTTGTTTTATCTGGGAACTGACAATCAGGTAGAGCATTTTTTCTGAGTGGCTGTGAAGCTAAAGCTGCAGTTAGCATTACCAGAAATGTCAGTTGGAAAACACCTGAAGGAACCATAATGAAAATTACAGAGAGATTTTCTGTCCAAAACTTCTGCCTGAGATTCACTTCCTCTCCCCTCTGATCTTTCAAAATGGAATATGAACCTCTATGTTTAAACTTGTAATCTCCCACATTTGTGTTAAATTGTACAAAAGCTAGGTGTGTTACTTTGCCTGACTACTGTTAATATAAAGACCACTGAAAGGACACATCTAGGGAAGACTTTGTCAGACTGCATTGTAAACGAAAGGAAATTTACATCCTGCTGCTATTCCATTTTCCCATCAGCACTTTGTTGAAGCAGACTATGGAGTATCTTATCCCTTAGCATAGTGTTCACCTGCAGATTTATAATCAAGTTTGATTATTAAGGTTATTTTCATGAGTGGACTTGATGCATCTCAGTGAAAAATGACTTCTTATTATGTTGGGAGTTGAGCTGAAGGCCTCTGGGGTCTTTGAGTCTTAGTGCTACTGGAGTGTGTATGACCACCAGGGACAAAGTATTTCAGGTCATGTAGTCCATATATTTAGTTATGTTTCTCAGAAGCACTGTGATAATACTGCCAAGCTGATAATTGTATGTTAGTCTGTTTTATTTCCCAGAGCACACAGACTAATAAGCTGGGAATGGTTTTCCGCAGGACTGAGAATATGCTTTGTATAAATGTCTGTGTATTACTATAGTCTATAGTTCCTGTGGGGCTTGGGATTTCAGAGAAGGAGAATAAGGAACCTCTCTATAATTGTGATGGGCTATAAGCCCAGGTCATGAAAGAGGCATGTATTTTTGTTCCCAGAATTTACAGCAGTGAATGATTTTTTTTTTTTTTCATGCTAAGGAAGACAGCAGCTTGAGGCTTTGTTGTTTGGTTTTTCCCCATCAAGAGCAGCTCTCTGTTTCTTCTTTCTCTAAGACTTCAGTATTTTTGTAGAAAACACTTCCAAGTGTGGACTTCAGTGACTCATTCAAAGGACTGTTGGGCAGTGAATTCAGTTCTGATGTCTCCATGAAGGCAGCAATCTCATGGATTCTGCAAATCAAATGACTGGCAGAGGGCTTTTCCCTCCCTCCTCTCCCTTTCTCTCCTCTTCCTTCTTTGCAACCTGAACAAACTAACGTCAGGACCATCCACGATCTTGCTACCTTTCTGCAGCATTGAAAACAAACTTTCTATCTCCCTCTTCTTTCACCTTTACACAGAATAGGAGAAACCAGCTAGGGCACCCCCAGCTGGTGTACAGAGTGGTTCCCTAAGCAACTCCTGATCTACATACAGAAGAATGATGACCTACTTGACAGAGGATATAAATATTCTCTCCAGCATCCACTTAGTTTAGCCTGCAGTAAACAGGACCTGGATAAGCAGAACAGATTGTTGTTCCTTCTGCTTAAAAAGCAAAATGACAGAAACATAGCTGAATGTTTACAGCCTGATTAACTGGTCTAATTCTCTGTCTGTGTCTTTCCTTCATGCTTCTGCCTGTAATGTTAAACAGATGTAGAAATGCAATAATTGGATGGAAGTTCTTGGCTCTGTGGTAGTGGCAGAGAGGAGAATCTGCTGGGATAAGCCAAAAAATTATGACTTTGCTTCTGTTATCTAGAAGAAGATATGCTGCTACCTCTGTGTCATTGGTATAGGATGAAGCTACTGAGCAAAGCTGTGTGAAGCTTTATAGATTTTGATTTGTGGCTGTGAACATAAACTGTTTTATTTTGGCAGTTTCATGTAAAGGTTCATATTCAGTGTACTTCCAGAGCTCAGTGCAAATCACTGCACTTCAGATGATCTGGAATGATGCATGGCAAACATCTGAAATGCTGAGTTATTTTAAGAAACAGAATATTGCTTCATGAGTAATGAAGAATATGATAGGATAAAATCTATTCTTCTCCCCATATCAGCCTTAAACTGGAGAGCAACAGGATTTATAGAGTTGTTGGAGGCTAATATTTGCTCTTACTTGAAGGAGGAGAGAATAAACTCTGTCCCAGAGCGCTTATTCAAGATCATTTTTGTGGGCAATTCGAGTGTTGGAAAGACTTCATTCTTAAGAAGATTTTGTGAAGATCGTTTTTTCCCAGGCACAGCTGCTACTGTAGGTAAGCTTGAGAAACAATATAACTATTATTATTTGTTCTGACAGTACTTAACAGTTTCTACTGAGATCAGGTCGTGTATTATAAACCAGAAGCATACAGATGATGTAAAAGTAGGACATGCAAAGTGAGTTCTCCTAAACTGGGAAGCATGGAATTGATGGAGAGTTTTCAGAGCAGATTCTGGACTGGAATCTTGGCAGCATTGAAATAAATCAGAAAAATCCTACTGATTTCAGTGAAGTTAGAATTTCCTTGTAGACCTCTCAGTTCTGAAACAGATAACCTGTCCTCTGATCTGGACTGTACTAACCATTCCTTCTTCGTACCTCATCTCTGTCCTTCTGAGTAATGTGATTAAGTTTTTAAGAGAAAGCAGAATATCTGAATTACCTATTTGAAGATTTAGCATTATACTTATCACCAAAAAAAAAAAAAAATCAGACCAGTGTTTTCAAAGCCAAAGTTTTGAAAGCCTACATTATTCTTACCTTGCCTGAAGTTGTAGACTAAGCTTTCAAAAGTCAGACACAAAATCAAGATGCGAAAATGGAAGTATAGCTTCTTCCAATGCAGCTGGGTTAAATGACCAGATTCTTTATGCTTAGCCTGTTTAGACCTTACTTATTTTGCAGCATAAATGAAATAAAACTTGCCTATTTCAAGGTGAGCTTAGAAATGTCCTAGATTCCTAGTTTTTCATTGACTAGACCTTAATTTACTGGAATGGGAGCTTAGACACCTCTTTGCAGTTGTCTGTTCCTGTGTCCTCTAGACCTAAATGCTGTGTCTTGTCCATGTTGTCCTGTAATTTGCTGAAACATTTCTCTAGACTCTGAGGTCTTTCACAGTGTGTGCAATTTGCCAGAGGAAAAACACAGGAATGACCTTTTCCATCTTTTGGCTGGTTATGCAAAGAAAATGGCTAGAGAGCATTTGTCATAGCTTTGATTTAATGTTCACATCAGTGAGTTTCACAGGTGTGGGTTATGGCTGGCAAGGTACAGACAATGCAAAAGTCAAGTTAACAATATGGAGAAGAGTGTTCTCAGTGAATTGCTACAGAATAGTTCAGATTTCTTCCCTTGAGATATAAGCAATGGATATATCCTCCATTCAGATCTCTTAATTGCCTGTTGAAGGAATGCAGGCATAGATGCTTCTTCATTAATGCCACTGGTAAAAATTCCATCGTTGTGGAAAAAGGCCCCAAAAATATTGTTGCTGACTTACTGAGGTGCCTTCAAACCTGTATTATTCAATGATTCTGTGATTTTTATGATACAGTACAATGTGATACAAAAAATTGCAGGTTTTCATTTGGAGGAGATAGTGACTTATTACTATTTAAGACTTTAATTATTGTTATAAATATCCAGAAGATACTTACATCTTCACAAGTTAGAGAAATTGGGAGAGGATTCATTTAGAAGTTTAAATAAATGAGTTTTTATCTTGGCTACCTTAAGTGAAGTGAACTCACCTTTTATGTTCTGAATAGAAGAGGTACTCCACATGTTCAGCCCATTTATGTTCAGCATTTATCTTAGGTTCCACTGTTCCCTGTGCCATGCATGGCGTTTTTCTGCGTGCTGTAGAAGGCACCTATGTGGTTAGCTCTGACCAAACTAACACATTTCATACAACTCAATTTATGCAATGAATTCCAGGCTAAATGGCTTAGACTGCTGTGGACCGTCAAATGGACCCTTAACTCATGTTTCCTGATTTGGAAAGTGACTTGCATATTTTACAAAACTGAGCTACTCTATTACCATTCAGTATTTTATTGCTGGAGAACTTCAAGCAAACAAAAGCTCTTGTCCTCCGATAGCTGGAGACTCTGGACATAATTTTTAATGGAGTGTCTGTCTTGTTACCTTTCTAGGATTGTTGCTGTTTGCTGTATCCAGTTCTCAAAGATCAAAGAGACAACTTCCCTTGCATTTGTGTTGCAGGTGTGGATTACTATGTGAGAACTGTCACAGTAGATCACACCCAGGTAGCACTGCAGCTCTGGGACACTGCTGGCCAGGAAAGGTGAGAAAGGTTCTCTTATGGCTCAACCCTGGCAGTGAGCCAAGCTGTGTACTTGCTCCCTCACTCCCCCATCCACTGGGATGGAGGAGAGAATTGGAGGGTTGAAAGGGACAAAACTCATTGTTTGAAATAAAGACAGTATGATGAAATTTAACTCCATGCCAGTCAAAACCCCTCTGCATTTTAAGGTTTTGCTTCCTTGAATCATCTGTTGGAAGATTGTTAAGGATGGACCTAATTCTGCTTCTCAGGAGAGGAGCAAACATGGGAGCATTCCTAATAGAGCCAGTGGATTCACAGTTAACTTGTTCCCTAACAGCACTAATGTGCTGATTTGCTGCTAAGTCCACTGAAAAACTGCCAATCTGTAAAAGAGATTCTTAATTAAGCTCTGAAAAGTTTAGTACCCCACTATTTCTTTGGGAGGAAGACTGATTTTAAAATGTGCCTGGAATTCTTTCTGTAACAGAAAATGCCTTAATAGATAAAAACCAGAGGCTTTTTTTTTTTTTTTGCCAAAACAATACCATGGTAGTAGAACTCCAGGCTTTTATCAGCTTTCAGTGGTAATTTTCTTCCCCATCTCCTCACCTGTTGTGTAATTTTCTATTGCTAAAAGCAAGGATGATAATGACAATCTACGTTTTCTACAGGAAGCTTGGGAAAAAAGTCTCTAAAAACCTAGCTAGCTTTAGAAGAGCACTTAGTGAGGGGGAAATTTCTGCTCCAAGCTTAAAATGAAAGAGGCGGGAGAAGGTGAGATAGGCAGCTAATTATCCAGCCTAACCCAGAATCAATTAAAGAAGGCAGGAGAAACTGTTCCAAACACTTCCTTTTTAAAAATATTTTTTTTATCTTCTGAGTTTTTTCTTTTTTCAAATAATTCATTTACCTTTGCATGGAGGAATTACTATGGATTTTAACTTGTCAGATTGTTGCTTGTGTTGAAGAGAGCTGTAACCAGGTTCTTACTTGTAGGTACCGAAGCATTACCAAGCAGTTTTTCAGAAAAGCTGATGGTGTCATTGTGATGTATGACATAACAGCAAAAGACACATTCACAGCTGTCAAGCAGTGGCTGATAAGCATTGAGGTAACTTGGCGTAACTTTAAATCTAAACCCTGGTGTTATTCTCTACCTTCTTCTGAACAAGGGCTGTTAGCAGGGTAAAGCACAGAGAGCAGCATGTTTCTTGTGTTGTCACAATTATGTTTTTGCTAGTGACTTTGGTCTGCACTATTGTTGGTAAAGTTGTTTTTGATCTCTATATGTCTATGAAAAAAAGTCATAGTTCCAGGATTTTAAGGACTTCAAATGAATGTTGGGAAAATCCCAGCATGGAGTCCTCTGATTTTTCATGAAGGTAGCTTAGCTGATGACCCCCACTGGATCCCTGCTGGCACTGAGAGGTGCTTTGGGTCAGTGATGGTGATCTGGTGATCATTGATCATCACTAGCAGTTTGATAACCAAGTGTGTAGCTCATGGAAAATTGGCTATATTGTGAATATAAGCCATAAACTTAAAACTGTATAATTTGCATTAGTGCTGTGAAAGTGCCTCGTGATAGACAGTTCAGTTTCCTGGGAATCATCCTTTCAACCACTTGAAAAGAAAATCATAGCCCATGCCACTGAGTGACATCAGTTAATTCAAAATTAAAACATAATAAGAGTGTGAGCAACTGAATTTGCTTGTGGCCAGAACAAAGAGTAAAAATAAAACCAAGGCTGCTGCCATAAAGTGCTGACTTGTAGCAAGAACAAAGTGTGGCTTCCTGTTTGCTCACTGGAAAAGTAAGGGACAAGTTGATGTGCAAAGATCTTTTAGTCTGATTTAATTGGGCACGTGCTCTAGTGTAACACAGTGTTTTGCATAATGGCCAAGAGGTGGCTTTGTGAGTTGAGATTGGGACTCAGTCATTTAAATAGCTCCAGACAGGCATAGTTATTCCACATAAAAGTACCTTACTGAAGTAATATTAGCATGCATTTGGGAAGAACAGGCCCTTGCTAATTAAATGATCTTAATAAATCAGTGGTGTGTTTTATTTCAGTATGGTAAAAGCTAGAAGAGCATTGCAGATTTTGATTCAGAAAAATAGAGAATTGTGGCCAAAACCTTTTTCCAAGCTGTAATAGTTCACTTGTCTTTACTAACTAAATTTTGTTTGCTGCAAACTGTTGCTAAGTTGGACATACAGCCAAGTCCATTTACTGCTGTAGCATTCAGCCCACCTAATGAAAGCACTCACCATGATAATTATAACCCTTTTCAGAATGAATTTTGATTTCTGTCTGTTCTGTTTTTTTTTGGGGGCCTATTCTGTGTATTGCTCTACCATTTCATGTAATTCATTTGGTGTAATAGTACCCAGGTGTTGCCATTATTTTTCCTGGCGATGTAATTAGAAAAGCAGTGGCTGTAAACACATAATATCTGAGCCTGTGTAGCATGGTGGTTTTCTCTCCCCCGTTTTAATATAGAGTCTAATGAGCTTCTGTGCTGTTATTAAAAAAAATGCCATGTTTGTGTCATCTTAGCATTCAGTCTTTTTCATGTCTTTTACTGACTTTAACTCCTGACATGTTTGTAAGCAAAGTGGCACATACATGGTTTGTGTGAGGTCTTAAATGTCTCGTTACATGGTGACATTTGCTAGCTTTTATCCTCTTCGTCTGTGATCTTTTGAATTCAGTGCCTCAGCTGATCTTTGCTGTTTATTTTGCAGGAGGCAACTGGGGAGAACATGCCTGTTCTTTTGTTGGGTAACAAAACCGATAACGAAAAGGAGCGCGAGGTCCCGATGGGAATGGGAGACCATCTTGCCAAGGTACTGTACTGAGGGAACCTCTTGCAAAGCTTGAAGGTGAAAGCTTTAAAATGGAGTCTCAATGTGTCTGAATTCATAGAAACACAGATTAATGTTAGTCAGACAGGTATTTTTAAGGTCTAGGAACCCCATCACACTCATCAGTTCAGCTTCCGGTGATGTAAGTGCTGATAATTATAGTACTTATAACACTGCCTAGATAAAGAGAACACCCTAAAACCAAACCAAACAAATACAAAACCCTAAACCAGACCAAAAAGTGAGTGGAAAAGAAAAATATCTAAGAATTCACTCCCATTGTGTCTCCTCTGTCTCTCTTTGTTCTCTCTTTTTCTCTATATTTTTCCTTGCTGCTTTTTTTTCTCTCTCTTTTTTCCTCCCTTTTCTCTGTGGAAGAATTCTTAACATAGAGATAATTTGGGGACCTTTTCTCCCTCCTACCTCCTATAAAACCACAGAAGACCATCTGTTACTCCTGTGGTAGGAGTAGAAAACATGTTTACTTTTAGTAACTTTCCATCAAGGAGATAAAATAAGGAGACTTAACAGTCTGCATCTACCAGAGCACTGGTGATCCATGGGCATAATTTAAGCATTCAAGGGACTGCAAATACCAGATACTTGTTTATATTTCTGTGTACCATGCCAATCAATTTTCCTTTTGAATCTCTCTATACAGTGCTTATAGTTTGAACGCGAATTCCTGCAGAATATTCATTTATTTAGAAATAAATCATCACAATATTGCAGAAAAATTCACTGAATTGGTACGAATATACATAAATTAAACAATGTGCTGAATTTAATGTATTTACCTGTTTCTGCTTTGAAAATAGATTTACTGCCAGTAACAAAAATGGTATTTTCAAAATTTGAAGTGCAGCTGAATTGTTATTTCAGGAAAGGTTGCTGCTAGGCACCTCTCTGACACTGAAAGAATTTGGGCCATATCTCCTTTTGTCTTATTTTGATTATTCACATACCCTTTTGAAATTACACCTCGCTATTCAGGTTTGTATCCACTATTTGGTTTTTGTTGGAGAGGATTATCAGTCTTGAACTTTATATCCCAGAGGCTCTCCTTAAGAAATCAGCTTTATTTTCTTGTATGCATAGAAATACAGATAACTTTGGGACCCTGGAGGCTTGGAGGAGCTCCAGGGTGTAACATTGAATCCTTCTGTGAAAAAACAAGTGACACATAAATGTTAAATGGACGGAGAGTAGGTGTCTTGCATGTCATCTCACTCTAAAAAAACTGTACTAGTAAAGCAAAGATGAATCATTCTAGTATATAGAGCTCACAGCCCACCAGGCTATTAATTCTAACATGTCATGCAAGAAAATAAAATGTTTTGCATAAGTAAAACAAAAAGTTGTCAAATAAGATGATTGCAATCAAATGAATGGATCTGAATGACTCATTTGAGTGTTTGAATGTGCTGCCTGAGGTAGTTAAGAGAAGGAATGATTAATGGCAATGGATTAGTTGAAAAGCAGCATAGATATAATTAAATTATAATAATTTACTTGCTGAGCTAATAATAACCATGAATTTTAATGAAATATTAATTCTTGCTAAATGGCCATGTAATTCATATGAAACCACATACCGCTGTCTCTGTTAGCAAATGCAGTTGAATTACTTGTTTTGTGAATAATCCCATGAATTACTCACAAATGATCCCAAATACCCAGCACTAAATGCTGAGCTGATACTAGTATGTATAGCCATATTTGGTGAAAACGAGCTCTTCTTGTGCAGACAAATAATCATTTTAGCCTGTTGGCCCTGAAGTCCAACAGTTTTAAGGATTGTTTCAATGTCTCACAGGATGGGATTGATTTTACCCAGCTTTTCTACAGTCAGAAAGGGACATGTACTTTCAGAGAGCATTCTAGCCCAGCTGTGTTAACCCTTGCTTTGCTTCAGTCCCACATCTTACAAGTACTGTACTGTACTACAAATTTGGCCAGAAACCCAAGGGCTTCCATTATCATGCACATAAATTCTTTGCAAGGCAGGCAGCACAATTCATTTTTAAAAGGAATAATGGCAGCCTGAAGGGACTCGTTGTCATTTGAGAAGGCTGGTAGTTCCAGTGTGTTTGTTACACCCCGGGAACAGGGGAATGGAATGAGCACAGGGATTGTGGAAGCCCATTTGACTTTTTTAGCAGAGGATCCAGAAGGAAAACTCAATTTAAGAAATTTCTGTTTAGCTTAGCTTGCTCCAGTGATTGAGCACTCATATGAGCACACCCAAAGAGAGTTCTCAGGTGATATTGTGAGCATGTAGGAACAGCCAATGTTCTGTTTGAGTGGATTAGTGTAACCACTGCCAATATTTAAATAAAATGCTTTATGATAAGGGTGCTGCTTAGGCATCCTCATACCCAGCATGATTTTATTTTGGACCTGCACATACTTCCTGAGTGATCTTAAATGGGTCAATAAATCCTTCTCTATCGCCGTTCCTCAACTATAAAATAAGGTAATAATGCCTTGTCTGCCTTGGCTTTGCAGAGTATATGTGCTCTATGGAATGAGGACTGTTTCTGTGTATTCATACAGTGTCTCCTTTGTCAACCTGTCAGGGCCATTCTTACACAAATACTGCTAATGAGGGAGCTATTCTCAGAGTCATGCTACTTTACAGGACAGAAATTGCCCAGGTCCCTCTGGTAATAATTAATTTTCCTCCCTATTCTTTAGATATCTGCTGTTTTGTAGGTAGGTTTTTAAAATGAAGTAATTGCCAGTGGTCTCCAAGGTTCAATAGCTAATTCCTGGATGGAGATGGATGGCATTTCCTAGCTTAATAATTATAAGTGTCCTGCCTGCTCCTATTTTGTGCTCCTTGTGTATGCTATCCATTAAAGTTTCCTCTTTGAATCAAAGAAATGGCACTTTGTATTTCCAGACTGTCTCCCCTTTCAGAGAAGAACCTTTTTGCCAGACTGAGAGAATTAAGCACTTATTATGAATTGAGTTTAAATTGTTATCTTTCCACCCAAGCAATTTATTGAAAAATCCATTCAGATTCATGCCAGCATAAATGATGTTATCACTGAGAGTTCTCCTCTAGTGACATTCTGTTGCATTTGGGAAAGATGTTGGAGTGGTATCACTCTTAGCTTGACTGACATAAAATACCTGTAAACTGACCACAGTAGGTTTTCTACTAGAGCTCTGATCAGCTGAGTAGAAAAAGAGAGTGTAATTTACATTTCAAGCTTCTGTTTGCATATCTAGCAAGAAATTTGACCCAGTCAAATTTTATCTTAAAACTTTTCTAAGAAAAACAAGAGAATCATAGGGTTGCATCATTGTAAATGTTATATATGTAAAAAAAAAAATCAATAAAATATGTATTCAACACTAACAGTGCCTGATTACTTCCTTCTCTGCTCTTCTGTGTTTATCTGGTCATCCAGAAATTATTGCAAGAGGTTTTTCCTGTTTTTCATTAGAACAAACAATATAACCGTTGAAAACATATTCAAAAGTGGCATTGGATAACACTGAAGCACTTTTTTAGAGCTGCTAAAATAAACTACTGTATTTATGAAATTATTTTCCCCACTTTTTGTCTCTGAAATTTCATGATGATAAAGATTTCCAAAAGTTGTGCAATTCTGGAAGCATGGTATATAGGAAAGAAACCCTCAAACCAAAACTGGAATATCTGGTCATTTAATGGGAGATTTTGAAAACTGAATTGTAAGTGTCTTCTGAAGAGTAGTTAAGTAAGTACAAATGGAGTAACCACAGTTGATAGCAAACAAATGAAAATATGCAGATGTGATTGTAATTTCCCAAGGTACTGACTTACTTAATTGAATTTTAAGCTACTGCTATAAATAGCAAGAAGACACATAGAAAAGTGGAAAGTGAATAGAAATTTGAAATCTGGATAGGTAAAAGAACATGTAGTAATACCACAAATGCAGTGTAAGTGACCTTCAATGTAGTAGGCTGTGAAAGTAGCCAGATGTCTATTTTGAAGGATAACCTGTCATTTCCCTTCAAACTTCCTCCTAATCAGAACTGCCAGGTCAGGCTCTTGTGCAGATGATCTCTTGCATTTGCATTTATGGTGACAAGACTTCAGCTGAAGTGTTGAGAATGTCTCCCAAGACTTGATAATTTACCCACTGTTCTTAATTACAAAGCTCCTGGGGGTACAAAACCAAGGATGCAGGCTGACTGTGAAAGAAGATGCAGAAAAATTTCACAAGTGCAAAAAGATGAAAGAAGAGTTACTGGAATTCTTTTCACCTGCTTTGTCCAGCACTCAGTGATGTGGGAATTGCCTGATGATCACAAGGAATGTTCATAAGACTTCAGTACCTTACAAGACTTATTTGCATTTGAGCTCTTACATGAAAAGCCACTCTACAGAACGAATATCTGCTAAGAGAACCATATAGTTGTTTTTTGTGGGGCACACTTGGACTTCTTTTGTTACTCTTTACTGTTAGCTCTAGAATTAAATCCTAAGATTATCTATTTCTCCTTTATTTTCATATTTCAGTATATCTGTATTGTTCTTTTTAAAGTTGGAGTGAAATATTGTGCAAAAGTAATTGAAATGGTCTTTCTGTTTGATTGTAGGATTACAATTTAATTTTCTATGAATGCAGTGCGTGTTCTGGGTACAATGTGGAAAAGTCCGTGCTTCACTTAGCTAGGTAAGAAGAAAACACAATCGAGATTTTGTGTGCCTGACTGCCCTGTCACTGATGACATTGTTAATTCTCTTTGTTAAATTAGTTTTATAGGAACCCAGGGTGGTGAAATATTTGTTGCTTTTAATCTGCTCTGTAGCCTGACCCTGTTGCTCTGACTGAGCAGTTGCTCAGGTTCATTAAGAGTTAAGCTGGTAAAGCTCTGTATAGATCCAGAAACATCTGAATTGTCGCTAGGAAGGCTGAGGGCCTTGGATGTTGTGATCATTCTTGCAAGAATTTCCTGAAGGTTTAAAGAAATAGACTTGAAAATAGATGGTGTTGACTCCTTGCAGCAGGACGTTGGATATGCTTCTTTCTTCCCTCTGCTCATTACAGATCAAATTCTGCTGTCTCCCTGGGGGCTGGGAGATGGGGAGAAGTGGATTTTTTAAGTAATATAAAGGCTAGAGGTATAAATACAGGAAAATATGGCCCCTCTGAACGACTTACAGAGGTGAAGACACTGGTAATGAATTGGCAAATCTCTAATATTGTTCCTGAAATCAGTGAAATTTTGTGAAAGTGTCAGTAAATGATAAATGTCTAGGCAGCCACATTTAGTTTTGTTTTTTTGCAGACTTAAAAGTAACAAATTAAAGTCACTGTTTTGAGTGTCTGTAATATGCAATAAATGTTAACAATCAGCAGTAACTAAATTTTTCTAGCTAAATGAACAAAGGCAGTTGTGTGATGGAGCCACCATAATTGTACTTTTTTGTTTGTTTCTTAGTTCACAAAATTCTATCATACTCAAATCTCTGGACAATTTTATAGTCTTGGGAAAATGTTTTCTGTTTGATCTCTTATGGGTTTTATTGTCTTTTTCTCACAAGTATTCTTTCTTTCCCCCAGGATTTTAAAAGAACACGAAGATAAAGTGAAAGAGAAAACCATTGAACTTCAATCTGAAACAAACAAAAAGTCTTGCTGTATCAGGCAATAAAATGCTGAGGCATGTTTAGACAAGTCATACATTTATACAACACTACCTGGCACTATCAGATTTGCTTTTCTCTTCAAAGTATTTCTTCTGCTGTGTTCTGAGTGTAGGTGTAAGTGAAAGTTAAAGTCTTCTTATGCACTGATGTTGCTTTTATAAATATTGTCCTAGTTAATTGACAGTGTATGTGGGGCAGTAACAGTCTTTTATTCTGTTTGATGCCTAACACCACTGAGTCCTGCTTTGTCATCAGGCTTGTAGAAGCTGCTACATTAGTAATAATAAGAAATAATTTTATGGGAAGAAAACTATCTGGAATATGAAGTAAATTCTTACTGGTGTGAATGACCCGTCCTCTGAATATTGCTTATTTCATTTCTGTTTAGACCTTTACATCCAGAATTTGTGCTAACCTTTGTTTACAGTTAAAAAAAATGCCATAGGTGTAGGTGTTTGTAGCACAAAACATGTTAAGGCTGACTGAACAGCTCTTTGTCTCCAAAAGTCTGTCACAGAAGGTGTCATAGCAGATGTTGGAGGTAGAATTTTCAGAAACAGCAGATCTTATTTTGAGGAAGATTTCAAAAAACTTACCAGCATTTAAGGAGTGAAAAGTCTTACCAAAATCCACTGAGATACTGCTCTTTTAGCAATGTTAAGAAATAATTTCCTCCTTATGTAGCTAAACACATGACTGATTTTTCAAAAGCAGCTGCCACACAACATTCCTGAAGGGCCTGATAGCACTGAGATGCAGTGTACCCACAGGGGCACGTTTTGGAAAATCATGGCCCACCCTGGATCATAAGAAACTCAAACGTCAATTATCTTTTGAAGCCTTTGTGGCGTATAAATGAAAGTAAGAAATTGGAGAGTGCGTCACCCAGCCACCACATGATCAACAATTATTCCTGGTGGGATATGTCTTCACTGCATCCAGCTGTTGTGGTAAGCATTCAAGAACAAGTATTCACGATGGTGAGCTTGTTGGGAAAGTGGAACCCATGGCATTTATTTCATTAAAATATCACACAAAACAGTAGATTTCATTATATAAGGGTGTTACAGACATTATGTTTTAAATCCATTTTCTAAATGTTTTTAAAAAGCTATTTTCCATTTGAATAATGGATTAATTTGAAGCTAAAGGTCAATGTTAAGCACTAGCTCAATAACTAACTCTATTTTTGGATAAAAACTTTTTCAATAATTAATTGTGCTCTTGGGATTTCAGTCTGATCAAAGGTATTTATCTAGTTCCAAGAACTGCACAATAGGGCTTTACAGACTTTCCCCTACAGCAATTTCTATATCCATATCAGCCCTTTCCTATGAGTTGGGATCCACACATGACTCCTTCCCTATCAGGTAGAATAACCAGGGGTTTACTTCTATCAGGAGTGATGGATGAACCAAGCAGCTCAGTATTAGGAGTGTTTCTTTTGTTTATTCCTGACAATCTGCTCATCCAAATGAATAAAAAACCTACCCTTGCCTTCAGTGAGATGCCTAAGAAGCTCGAAAACACTAAAGGAGCAAGATGAGCATCCATTACTGAAAATCAATAGCTTTCTGTTCACTTCCCAGGGTTGTTTCTTGAAGTCCATTACTGGTTGTGGAGAATTGAATCACCTTATCGACTGTGGCATGTTATCCATCATGGAAATCTCAGAACTGAACCTTCTGTGTTCAGTCCTGGCTGAAGCTGAACAAGTGCAAGCCATTAATTTAAACATCAACAAAACCAACACTCTATCCTGATTTCAATTAGGAAAGAAGTGTCATCAGTTTAAATATTGGCTTTGATAATTGGCCTTGAATGATCTGTTCCCCCATTGATACTGGAACTAACAATATTTCCTCCAACCTCTGTCAGCCTTAGGAAGACAGCTTGAAGGCTTGATTTCAGCTTTACTACCCATGATTCTAGCTCCACAAACTCCCAAATTCATGTCCTTAATTTCTTTTTCCCTGAAGTTCATCTTGATTTTGAAGGATGGTGGCAGGTGAAGTGGTTTTTCTTTCTGTGACTTCCACAGGATCATTTTTATTTGGGTTTCTTTTAGTGCGTACTGAGACGCTGCCAGTGGGATGTACACAATTTGAGGGCAGACAATGCTAGGGAGCAACCGAATCCTGGGATGATGGGGATTTCTTCTTCTAGAGACAAATCTGGTGCCATCTAAGACCCAGGCAGTGTCTTCCATTTCCAACTGATACCTTCCTTTTTGCATATCTGGCCAAAACCCAAGCTGAGTACACATTGCAAAGGTGCAGCCACACACACAGCACTAATGTCATCAGCCACACAGACAACACAGAGATTGATGTCATCACTGCTTGTCACCCACATACATGAAAACAGCATTCCTATAAATAGGAACATAGATAACCTCTTCCTTTCCAACTGATCCAGATTGAAGTTTGCTGGTGAAAACGTGCCTGTACACAACTCATATGACTCGCAGTGCACTCTTTCTCCCATTCTGCCCTTCACCTCTCCCCAGAATCATGCAGAAATTTGGTAGAAGTAAGGTTTAATGGAAGGACTGGATACCCTGCAGCTATGGGGCACAGGGCTCAGTCAGATATACTCTGACCAGCAGTTTGCTTGCATACAACTGGTCCCTTTTATGTTATCTTCTCTTGATTTTTTTTTTCCATGCTTCTTCTTCCATCTAATTGACTCCTCCCATTCTCTGTCCTTCATAATCCAAAGAAACAGCTTGTGTCTAGTTGTCTTTTCCCTATTAGTCTCGGGTTTTCTACATCTGTACCCACATACCTATTTCTTCTTCCATTTCCTAAGTTGCCTTGGCTTTATATGCTGTTATTGATATAGTTGCTTCGGAGCTGCTTGCCTTGCAAGTTTCCACTCCAAAAAGAGTCCCAACTATTCCCTTCCAGTTATTTGTGAAGTTAGTGTGTAGCTCCCCCTTTTCCACTTGTGAAGTCCAGGCACTGCTCACAGTGCTGTGTGTAGCTACTGTCAGCTTCTCACTCTGTTATTTGCAATGTTCAGAGTTGCTTGTGTTGAGTCCAGGGTTTCTCATGGTCTGTTTGGTTATCTAAACCTCAGGCCAGGGCTTAGCCACCTGTTGGCACACCTGAACAAACAGCAGTTACTGGTGGAATAATGCTCACAGAACACAGGTATGAATAACATGCTGCAAGGCTGTACTTCTGGACAGATTCTGCTGTGCAGCTGGTCATCAAACTGGTGTGGGAATTGTCAGATTCCCATATTCCTTGATGCTGTGTTGCTGGGTTGCTGTCTTCTGACTCTACACCAGGGTTTCGTACCTCCTGTCAGTGTTTTTCTCAGCTCTTCAGAAAGTTAACACTGGCTTAATAGTAGTGAAGCTTGTTTTTCCTCTTTTCCTCTTTCCCTCTTTTCTTCTTTTCCTCTTTTCCTTTTTCTTCTTTTTTTTCCATTTTCTCCCCTTCCCTTTTCCCATTCCCCTTCCCCTTCCCCCTTCCCCTTTTCCTTCCCCTTTTGCTTTCCCTTTTCCTTTCTGAATTCGCATGCTCAGTCTTCCCCTCCCCTCACCCCAACACTTTTTTGATAAATATAAGCCAAAGTTGTGATGCAGCTGCGCACCATGAAACTGGCGTATGTGTCCTGAAGTCTTCCCTGAACAAAATTCACAGCTGGTGTAAGATTAGTGACAGCAATATATTCTTTTATGGATGTGTAAGGTCTTGAAAATTTCCTTTCCTAGAATGAAAAGTACCAGCAATAGAGAATGAGAATTTCTGCTGAAAAAATAGCTCCTTACACTCAGCAGGCTTCATCCTGCTCTCAGGTTCACTGATGTAACTCCTTGACTCAGTAATGTTTCTTCTGATGCTACCCTGTGTACAGTAAATCAGCTCACAGGCTATGTGCACCTATATAAACTCTGAGTGGGTGATGAGTTGGTAGAAGAAACTGGGAAAAATTATCCTCTGCCTGGTCAGGTTCCCAATACTGTCAGGTATTTGGGTATCATGCACAATACAAAGCCCATTTTCATGGATCTAGCACAGTACTAATGGTTTGCATTCTTTTTCTTTCCCCATAACCTCAATCAGTGGTAAAAAGGTTTGTGTACTTTGGTAGTAAATTAACTCAAGTAAAATTTCCCAACTTGGGACCATTTTTGTTTTCAACATCCGTATATTGGCAGAATTTTCTATCATGTGAGATCATTTTGGAATAAATCCACTTTATCATCTGCACAAGTGGAAGCTTGTTTTAGAAAGCAGAAACATGCTCATAAAGCTCATCAGTAGCAACTTCCTGAATTCATCCACAGCTGTTGAAATAATGGGTCTTTCTGATTATTGAAATTACAGGAATTGCAATAGCACTCACATACACTTTTGAAAAAAGGAAAGAGATGGGCACTTTGGCCTGTTTACACCTCAAACAACTAAAGTTCTTTTAATATGAAGCTAGTAAAAGCCGCCTGATTATTGTATGATGAAAATAGGCTTCTCAAGGGAAGAAAAACCAAAACAGTAGGTTAAGTTTACAGGGCAGGTATAACAGTTCATTCCTATTACTAATCTGAAATATTGTATGCAGTGACACTGAATCCTTTCAAATGTACTAGAAGTTGAAGGACGTTGGATTACTCAGATAAGCATTGCTTCTTTCCTTTCAAACACTGAAGAGGGAAGCGTTTCAAACAAGTCCAGCCATACTGGACAGCTGTGTTTAGCTTCTGCAGTTGTCAGTGCCTTTTCTGCAACAGGCTTCTCCTGAGCACAACAATCATTGCAAGAAAAACCCAGATTCAGAGGAGTTTTCTCACTGGAAATGTCTGTTTTTCATGGGTTGAACAGGAATGGAGTAGGGAATCCTGTAGGGAACCAAGACATCCAAGTAACACATGATGTGGCTCTGAGTCTTATTCAAGTATTCACATTACTTGAGCTGCTCATGTGTGTGTGGGTAATGAATGGTGAAGACACTGCTGTGTTGTTTGTGTGGCTGATGACACCAGTGTGTTGCATGTGCAGCTACATCTTTGCAGTATGTACTCATCTCAGTTTTTGGCTGGACTTGCAGAAGGGAGCAGCAGCAGCCACAGCTATCATGCCTCTGTGACATCCTGTGTTGGGCCTGGCGTTTTGTCCTGTGCTATCTTGATCTCACCTTGTGAGATCTGTGTTCTTTTGCCTGGAGCATGCATAATATGCTTTTTTAGGTCTTGTGCCACTGCATCCAGCTTAATCTTTTTTTTTTTTTTTTGCTGTCTTCTTAATGACCTCGTTGCAAAGTGAGTACTATGAGCTTTGGAGCATCCGTCTGCCTATTTGCAGGATTCAGTGCTGCTGCAGCACTACACTTAAATCTTGCCTTTTCAGAGCAAATCAAGTCTATGAATGAGGAATAGGAATATATCTGTGACTGTATAGCTGTTATTGAAGCTTAGGTGCTGCTGTTTTCAGAGTCTAGAGTATTGGGTAGGTTTGTAGCTCTCCATTCCTGCCAGTCATTACTTCTCCATTTTAGCTTTTACAAGTTGTTGGAACTCTGCAACAAGCCATTGTAGGCCTTGGCAGAATCTCAAGGGAAAAAAAATAATAGAAAAAAGAAGAAAAAGGACAGAATTCTCTACTGAATTAGTGAGCTGAACTAGCCCAGCAAAATCTGACGAATAGCGCAGTTAGTGGGAGGATATGGGTGGAAAACACAGCTAAGATCACAGTTTTGAGAAAAGAAGTCTAGAGGGGTGGGCAGCACATTTTCAGTATCAGGAAGGTGTTTAATTATCTTAGCTCTTTGTAACTTCACCTTTAAATACGAATAAATGGGACTGGATGTGAACCATGTTTCTCAGGTAGCCTCGGGAGCTTGGTACTGCTGCAGCCAAAGGCCAATTTGGAAACCTCTGCTGAGGGCTGCAAAGCACTGCATGGCTCAGAGGTAAGGAAGGCTCCCAGCTGCAAAACTCAGGTGCCTCCCCTGAGAGTGTGAGCAAACTGCTCTGCTTCTGCATGGCCTTCTCCCAGTTCTTACAGGTGCAGATGACTGAACTGCATTGAACTGCACTACTTGACAGTTTTGAACAAGGTCCTTTGAATCTAGGCTATTAAGGCTCATCAGTTGTCATAGCAACCCTGTATTGTATGGATTTATATTATGAAGCTGTAATAAGGCTGTTGCTCATCCTTCTGAAATGAGGCATAAATCACTAATGCAGCTTCTCAGTGACAGGGCTTCTTTAAGTACTATTCTGACAGAGAAACTGATTTGCATTAAATGATGTACCTGTCAGCAAAGACAAATGAATGATAGGAGTGGAACTTTCTACAGGTATGCTACAGGCATTTTTATTTGTGACCCACAGCAAAATCACCTTCTACACTGAAATAATTGGTGTCATTATGTGCCCCAGGGGAGGTTGTGCAAGGAATTACTGAACTCAGGTAAGATGTGTGATGCTCTTGCTCTTGGCTAGTCCCATGCAGGGAATGCTGTATGGCAGTCGAGTGCTGCTCACATCAAGGCACGTGGAGAAAATATTCACAGATGATTAAATAGTGAAATTTTTGTTTAATATTTGTTCCTTGCTGACATGATTCTTGTGTAGAACAGTAGCTAATGTACCTTTCTGTCACTGCTGTGAAGACAATGCAGCTGTGCAAACATAGCATGCTTAGATGTCTGTAGGGTGCCATTGATCCAGAAAGTGAAGTCACACAAAATTACAGACACCCACCAAATGATTAAAAATTAACTGCTGGCAGGTTTCAAAATATAATGCTAAATAAGCTAAGTGTGGTTTATTGTGAAGGGGAGTTGTATCAGATCTGCTGAAAACTTATAAAAGTTTTCAGCAGATCTTTCCTTGAAAGTTTCAGGACAGGTTTTACACACACAGTGATTTGACAGAGCTTTGAGGAAATTTCTGCTTGGTCTAGAAACCTCCAAGGTTTCCTTGCAACCAACATTTCTGTGGTACAGATGGCAAAAAAAAAAATTAGATAGCCTTTTAGTTAAGCAGACCATTCTGCATGTCTGCTTTGTATGCCAGCATTGAACAGAGCAACCCTGCAACAGAGCATTCAAGGGTGTGATGAAAGCACTCTATGGTGCAAGACATCTCTAAGAAAGCAAATGTCAGTCCTGTCTTCCAGAAGGGCAAGAAGAAGCGTCTGGACTTACGAGTTATTATTATGAGCCTTACCACAATTCCTGGGAAAGTGAAAGTCCTGGAAACCATTTTGAAGCACACGAAGGACACGATGGTGATCAGGAATAATCAGCTTTGAATTACAGTGGGGAAATTGTGCATAATGAACCTGATAGTTCCTACAATGAGATGCCTAGCTTGATGGATGAGGGGAGATTCATGGCTGTTGTTTAACTCAGCTTTAGTTAGGCTTTTGACACTCCCTCCCCTAACATCCTCGTTGACAAGATGAAAAAGTACATGTTAGATAATTGGACAGGAAAGTGCTTTGAAAACCAGCTGCATGACTGGGCCCAGGGGATTTAAAGAAGAGAAAGCTCAAGAGCAATCTTATCGGTGAATGTAAATACTTGATGGGCTTTGGGAATGAAGAGGAGGGAGCTAGATTCTCCTCCAGAGTACCCAGTACTGTAGAAGAGGCTAAAGGCACAAACTGAAACACATGAAATTCCATCTGAACACAAGAAATTATCTTTATTTTTCCTGTGGAAATAGTAAAACACTGGAACAATTTTCCCAGAGAGATTGTGGAGTGTCCATCCTTGGGAGATACTCTAAACATAACTGTAAATGGTCCTAGCAACCTGTTCCAGCTTGTCTTGCTTCAGCAGTTGGGTTGGATGTTTTCAAGAGTTTGATAAATCACAGTGGTACTTTCTGCTGTCTAAAATTCTGACTATCTGTAAGTGTTCAAAGTCTCATGGGACTAGCAGTATCTCCAGGCCAACTAGATTTATCTTCACTACCACAGGCATTTACATGAGCAGACTGTAATAAAAAGGACATGACACACAGGCAAATAAGAGATGAAGACAGCTTAGTAGAAAAGGTTGATACACGTCTGGATTTGGTTTATAATCAGATTCCACAAAGGAAATCCTGTATATCACTGAAGAACAAGCTGTCTTGTTCTTCAAACTTCTCAAGAGGAAGGAAAAGAATCAGCATATTATGCCAGTAGAGTTGGAGGAACAAGAATGGGAAGAACATAACACACTGTCAATGTTCTGGCAAGCAGAAGTGAATTTTGCATTTGGACCCATGAACATTAGGTTGCAAGGGTCTAGGAATTTGCCCAGATTGAGAGTAGACATCCCGCTGCTTAAGAGAATTCCTATTTAATGGTGTCATTTAGCAACAGAATCCAAATGGAAATTTTTCCAGGAAATGTTATTTGTTAGTGGGACAATTTGTTAATGTCAGGACAATTTTACAATTTCTGAATGTTTTCTGATTTTTTCTGAAATTCTCAGTTATCTCCACATCTTTACTGGTAAAGTATACCTTCACTTGTTGAATTCTGCTACTTCCATACCCCCAATTCATAGCTCAAAATTTGTTGTCATCACATGTTTTGTTGTTGACTATTTGACATACAAATGCTATCCCATCACATGCTGCTGCTTCAGCTTCGCACAGCACTTTTGTTGTGCTATCTACATTCACCCCATAGGAAAGCAAGCAAAATAATGAGCTTTTTTTTCTGAGATACTCTCTCGGTGGTGACAATAGCAATTATATTTGCTTCAATCATATCTCATTAGCTAATGACATTGATTTGTCATGCCAATAAATGTGAAAATATGCCACTATCATGATAAAGCACTTCTGCTAACTGATCAGCATTGCAAGTTACTGTTAATGAGTTACACATGGCTTTCTGGGCTGCCATTTCATATTCCTGCATCAAACTGGTAGGGCATGTATGGTTTCTGATTAAATTCTGTTGTGACCTTACACAGGGGGCTATTTCTGTGTTGTGCTGGGAATGCTGATGCTTGCTTTGAGTAAATGAGAAATGGCTGAACACAAAAGCACGGAAGCAAGCTGCAGAAGAGGACGCTCTGTTTTCCACATGAAGATTTAGGGGTCAGCTTAGGCTTGATCTTGCTGATTACTGTGCTTCTAAAAGACCACACTTGATGATTCAGAGGAATGACTTGGATTGTAGCCCAAACCTATGTGCTTTGCAAGAAAATAAGACTGGATTGGTGTTGCAGTTGTTATCTCAAAACTAACAGGGTTTCTCTCTGTTTCACAGTCACACTATAGTTCTCTCCAAGCTTTCTCAAAAAATACTATCTTCATGTTGTTTGCATCATCACTTATCTCCATTGTTTGTTTCTGCTAGAAATAAGAAAAATATCAAACATACTAAGAAAACAAAAAGAGAAGGGAGTCGGGGAAATTGTATTGGTACCTGTAGAGCTTGAAAGAAATGCAAAGAGAACAGTAGAGACTGCAAAAATGTTGAGATCATAACAATCTTTTTCTTTCCTGTCAGCTGTATTTGGACCCTAGAATAATTTTTGGTTTTTGTCAAGAGATGGGTGCTCTGCTTTAGCAGTCATCAGTGAGCAGTGTTCTGCTTCCTTCTCTGCCTTGACTGTGTAGAACATGTCTTTTACCTTTTTTGTGTCTATCCCCAGAAGCAGCAGCTATTTTCAGGGAACACTCTTGTTCCCTGTAGGCGTACTACTGCCCTGGCTCACCCCAGCCATCATACTGTGCAGAAATACCAGTTTTCTGGGAAATCTCTAGCTGATGATTCACATTCTCTTTACTCTAAACATATTGTTATATCAGATCTGAACCATCAGGTTTTTTTCTTTAGTTGCTTTTTGAAAACGTTTGTAGGTGCTGTTAGTTCACACTTAATTTCTAGAAAGTTTAGATGCAATCTAAAGGATTTGTCTTCCTCCCACATACCTGTGTGCTTAGCAGATTAAGATCTGAGATGATCTCTGAGAAATGTTGAAAAGAAATGTTCCAAAAAAGGCTAAAAACCTCCCACTATTCCAGTTGGAACTAGTCTATCAATGCTTCATGCCTATTGAAAAAGAAATCACCTGGCTTCGATGTACATTCCAACTAGGCGAGTGCACACACTAGCATAAATTTAGACTTTATAACCCAATGGAAATTGCTCATAAAATGTGTCCTCCATGCCACCAATACAACACAGTAAGAAAACTGAACTTCTCTTTTAAGTCGTGATCCTGGGATTACATTCATTGCAAAACCTTCAGATGCTTTTTTTTTAAAGCACTGTGTAACAGCAGCAACATAGACTGTTAGAAGGAAAAATGGAGGAGGAGGGATTACAGGTGGATAGGAGGTGTAAATCACATAAAAGGCTAGGATGCAATCACAGGTTGCATAGGGAAGAGAGGACTTACCATGAGGGGACTACGGTGGGAACTAATTGTATCTTCCAGTACCTAATGGGGAGTTTACAGTGAAAACAGATTCAGGCTTTTCTCAGGGGCAAATAGTAAAATAACAAGAGGCAGCAGTCCCAAATTAAAACACGAGAAATTCCAGTTGAACTTTAAGTGCCTCTGTGGGATCAGTGCAGCACTGGAACAGCTGCCCATGGAGGCTGGGGTGTCCTGTTCTTGGAAATCACAAACTCCCTGAATGGTTAGGTTTAGAAAGGACCATTGGAGGTCATGTAGTCTAACCCCCTGCATTCCCAGGTCCTTCTCTGCAGAGCTGCTTTCCAGCAGGTCAGCCCTGTACTTTCTAATATTCTTAAAGCAGGGGTTTATTCTTCATTTTATACATAGAATACCAAGTATCCTTCATAAACTTACCTTTTAAGTGAATGAAGTTATCTATAATCAAATCTGTATGTGTTAAATTAATTTCTGAATTAATATTAAATTTAAAACAAATCTTGTCAGAAATTATCTCTGAGAAGGTTCTTCAAATTAGCTCTGTGGTAAAAACATGCCTCGGGTATTACTGTGTAAATATTACCGCCTTCAGTAATATTCTTGTTCGTGTTTTGGACAGTTTCAACTCCTATTAAAAGCCCAAGACAATATAAAAAGGCTCTAAACTCCTAATTCTACCCATAGAAAGGTCCCCAGAAGAGCCCCTGCAAAACCCAAACCTGAAACTAGTGACATCTGGCAAGGGCTAATTGGTGCTGGGGGTAAGAAATGCTTATGAAAATAGAGCCATACTACACTATTCTTCAGAGAACCTTGGGAATACAGAGTGGCCCTCCTAATGTTAGGGACTTCTTCCTTAATCCTCTCAAGCACTGCAAGTGTGAATTGCCCACTGTGTCTTTTAGAGGCATGCTCAGCATGCAGCTTTTTTTGGATGCTCCTTTGTGTTTTAAGAGACGGAACAATCCCTGAGAAGAGTTTTAATACTTTTGCCTTAAGATCAGAGTCAAGGCAGAAGCGACCTGCTCTCTCTCTGTGTTACTCTTTAGGGACAATCTTTTGTGTAAATACTGTATTTCAGTTTCTTTCTCATGCTCAGTCCTCAGCTCATGATCTTCTTTTCCTGTCTGTGGGAAGGGATTAAATGTTTTAAACATGTGCCTGTTTCAGCTCTCAGTGGTCATTTTGTCATTTTATTTTAATGCAAAGCTTTGAAAATCAGTGGCTTTGGTTCAATCCTGGAGTCCACAAGAGACCTTCTTATTCAAGCCTTGAGAAAATTAGGCTCAGTCTGAGTTACCCAGACTTGTTGGATTGCTGAGGAAAGCCTTGTAGCTGACTGCACCTGACCTGCAAGGTTGTTGCATACCTGTTTCACTAACGCTGACCTAAGTGATCCTAGGTGTGCCGAACTCATCTGTGATTTCAAAACCTTACTGGCAGGTAACAGCATTAATGGCCTTGGAAGCCTGAATTTGCTTTTTGATCACTGCAATTTGAAGACACTCAGCACTGCAGTAGGCACTCTTGGTTCTTTTTGTGATGGAGAAATACACGGTATTTTTTTTTTCAATGTGAAGAGAAGCACAAGCCAATTTTCCAGGATGGAATGCGTGTGAGGTGTGGTGACAACCTCAGAACTGTGCCATTAACAATATTTATTAGTCAGGATTTAATCTTGCAGCACTGAAGTGAATGGGCACTTCAAGAACTAAGGCAAGGTGGCAGCCATTGAAGAGAGACCAACACTTCACTGTCAGTACGTGAAAGATGAGGCAGAAAGGGCAATCAATGTACAGCAGTGCTTAAATACTTCTCAATTTAATTAATGAGCTGTTGTGATCAAGGGTTTTTTGGTTTTTGGTTTGTTTTTTTTTTTTTCTCATTAATCTTTTTTTGTTTTAAACCAGGTATGAGCTTTTTTTTTCCTTCTTTGTTATTCTTTTAATATTAAAGTTATTAAATATTCATGCAGTGGGCTAGAGAAGTGGATGGTTTGAAATGCTTTAAGTACAATTCAGGCAAACAAAGCAAGAGTCTCTTCTCTTTCCGTAATAGTCAGCTCAGTGATTAGTGGCAAAGAAGATGAAAACATTGTTTGAGTAGATTTATATAAATGGTGGGCCTGAGAAAAAATCTGGTAGATTTCCTTACCTTAAATTCCTAGAATCACAGTAGTGTTACTAGAAAGGAGCTGGTAGAGGGGTTTTTTCCAGTCCATTACTGAAAGATTAGCTGAACTCATTCCCTGAAAATTACAGCAATATTTGACAGATAAACTCAATTTCGTGAGGAAAGTTGCTCATCCTCACTCCAAAAATGTGAAAGAAAAGTGCTTTAAAACAACAGTGATGAACTAAATTGCAAACAGTATCTTTTACCGCTGAATTACAGTTTAATTTTACTCTACATAGATACCATATAATACAATCCCTAGACCATATTCTTTAGACCATAAGAAAATGGAGGCACTGTACAGTTTCTGTGGAGGGAAAATCAATAGAAATAGGTTTCTAAAAAGTGAGAAGTTGACAAATACTGGCAAAATACATCTTCAAGTATGCTTTATTTGCAGGTGATTAAAAATATTTTTAGGCAAAAAACTAGTCAATCTTATCCAGTACAAGATAGAACATGATTTAGTTCCTAATGCCAGACGGACTGGAAAATGTGTAGATAGGACTGGTGATGCAGTTGTTGATGAATTACATGTGATTAAATGGCCCACATTCATATAGTAAAAAGACCTGATACATACATATGAGGAACTATAAGCACTTAATATTTTAACAATAAGCAGGAGATTTTGTAAGAAAAACGAGGGACTCAAGGGGATGGGAAAGCTACAGACATCTTAGTAATATCAGAAGCCATCGACATTTTTTTTAAAAGACATTAACTTGCTCCTGCAAATTACTGCACTCTTGAGAATAGTATTTGCAATTTAAAACTTATCTAAAACATCACCAAAAGGTAACACTAATTCCTATTTTTTTAATGATTTTGTATTAAGAATTTTGCAAAAACTGAAATATGGCATGGCCAAAAAGCATGAATTACCCACCATTTCAGAGACTTTGCATTCATCACATTTAAATACTAGGTGTCTGATTTCTGAAAGTCTCATGCAAAATCCAGCTATAAAAACTCACCACAGAATATTTTCAAGGATAAAAAGCTATTGTTTTTTGAAGCTCTGACAGACATCCAGTTGTGAAGGTGAATTTCAAAACTAATGGTCCACATTTTCAGAGGACATTCAAAAATATAGTTGTTGAACTTCCTGTAAATGCCCAGCTCTTATCTACACTTTGCATGGAATATTTACCAAAGCTATAACATTGGACAGTTAATGGAATATATCACTGCCTACAGAGTGCCAGAGGTAACATCATTATCTTTCCATAACTGCATAATGAGAATTTAATAATCACAAAACAAATTCCTATTATGAAATTACTTTTTTTTTCTCATGTACAATATATATATTCATTTATATTGAATATAGGTCCAGTAATACTATCACAGTAATGTGCTGTAGTAGTCTTTCATAGTGAGAAAACTGCCCTAATCATCTTTAACATGCAAAGCTTGGAAGAACCAGAAATTCACAGTAAGTAATACAATTTGTATATGCATCTTCTGCCGTCCTAAAATTAACCAGAACACTCAAGACTGTTGCTTATTTTTTTTCCTATGTTTAACAAAAGCTACAGTTCTGTATACTGTACATTCACAGTGGGATCCCAGCCCCCTGTACTATCTGCAAGAAAGATCAGGTTACCACCCTCCATCAGAGTAAACATTCTAGTATTTAATATAATAATCTTGTGAACAGTTGTTCCTAGCTTGAAGCTCAGCAGTTCAAGGCTTGGTAAAATTCTCCTTTTCATCTCTCTGAAAGGTTTCCTGCTAACGCATTTTGTAGTCATTAGATACTGACATTTCACATAGCTGTCCTTTAAAATCCAAGTCTACTGTGAAATCCAGGTCACGCTGTAAAAAGATTTAAATGTAACATGTAAGTAAGACCTTAAGTTTAGTGTATTAATTAAGTTTAGTGTATTAATTCAGTTATCATCGCTTGGGTTCAAAACGCCCGCAGATTCAAGAGTTCCTGCGGTGGTTTCTAACTTCTTCTGTTTTCAAATGGTGCTAAAGCTGAGAAGGCAGGCTGTAAGATGTGTAGCATTCACCATAAAATCTGTGCTTAGGTCATGTTTCTATACTCTTCCTGAGGAGGATTTAATGTCCAGGTTACTACCAGGAAGCTTCTGAAATGCTGTTATCATTCATGTCCTATGAAAATTTGAGATCTCCCATTGAGATGCTCTTAATTTAGGCTAAATGGCTTTCCCACTAGGGGTTATTCCAGAATAGGTCTAGTAAACTTCCCATTGTACAGCAGCCCTTAGTCATTTTTTATCTTATAATGACATGTTTTTAGGAAAGAGGCACTACACAGCCCTACAGAAGGAAGCTGTGTCTGTGCAAGCTTTTGAAAACTTTGTGTTTCCGAAGAACAAAGCACTAGCAAATCCTTTTGAACCAAGGTGGTCTCTCTGTCTTATGACAACAATCAAGAGCGCATTAACTTTAGCACGTAAATCTGCATTCAGGTGCTTACTGCTGTGTGAACAAATTTGAGATATTTTATCCATTTTCCCTCAAAGATAATGGATACATTTAACCCAAAAGAAAATATTCCAGACCCCCAAGGACAAAATAAGGGTGGGAAACAGATTATTTTCCTCTCACAACAAGGAGCTTCAGGGGTGAATGTGTTTGTTTTAATGCCAGGGTTATTTTGTGTTTATTTCTTTCCCTGTATCAATATTGCTATGAAAACCATATCCAAATTGTGTTTGGTATAAAAATGGAAAAGCAATGCAAAAAGGGAAGGCAACGAAATGATAACATTTGTTGCAGTCAACAAACGCAATTTTTCAACAATTGCAACAACTGCATAGATGGATAACAGGTTATTTTAGCTGCTGTTTACTGTAATAGAAAATTAAGAGATACTGCTCAAGATTTTTGGCAGAAAATGGTGCCAGTGTTTCTCCCAGAAGCCATACTTCTCACGTCATGTTCTATCCAGCCATGGGTTGTCCATCAGACAATGTCTCACAGTCTCCTTACGAGTTAAAAGAAGTTAAAATAACCAACATAGGTGAATTCAGCCCACAGCAGAGAAACTGAGGAAGTTTTCAGCAGTCATGGTAGTGTGATATCCATCATGCTTTAGCTTTAGTCTTAAATAAAGCATCTGTATTTTCTATGGAAAGGCATGATTTTTAAAGAACCCCATCACTCAATTAGTGAGCTCAAGTGCATTCGATCAGTGAGTTCATACAAGCGTTCCTCTGAAATGTGTTACTTAACTTCCTGTTGGACTGTCCTTGGGCATTGAGTGGGAAATCACTCAGTGCCAATGGATGTGGAACTGAAGTACTTACTCTTGATCATCCTGTGTTGGCAGAAACGATCTTTCCACTGATTCAGGGGCAGTGTGAAGAGCCCCTTGCCTACTTGCATCACAAAATGTGAGTCAGGCTGATTGCAGAGGGCACCTGACTCAGTGATGTATTTGAATCCTTTCTCCCTGCCCATGCTAGCTTGCTTGCAGGCTGACATCTGTAACATTAGCACTGCTTTATCGTTGCTCTCATCAGCTGTGACTGGAGCTCTTATAAACATGGATGCCTCTAGAATCCTCATTGTTTTACTCCTATGCATTTTTTTAATTGTTGGTTTTAGTTTGTGATCAATAGAGGTGGAATTAGGATCAGGGATGCTGACTTACCACATTTTTTGCATTTGGTTTCATGGATATAGTCCCATAGATTTCTTCTCCTCGTCTCACAGTTAAATAGTCCTCTAAGTAGAAGACAGTTTGCTTCCAGTGAGTATAAGGAGCATCAGGTGCTAAAAATATATATATATGTGGGTATCACTTACTGAAATTTCTTACATGCCTTGCAAATCAAATTATGACTTGGAAACAATTGGAAAAAATCCTTTCTTCTCATAGAATGCTTTAACTTATGTACTATATTAGCAAACATATTTTCCAGCAACACAATTCTATTGACTGTCAGTGGGTTGTCTTCTAATTTTTACTGGAATATGTCAGATGTGAATCACACCCAGCAAGAAGGATTCCACAAAAGGGCTTACAGGGCAAGAGAGGCACTTTTTAATGCTTTCCTTTTTATGCTTTCCAACCCACATGTGTTCAAATTAGGAAAATCTTTGCCACTGCATGCTTTGAATTTCAGAAGTCTGAATAAGTTCAAAAAACAATTATACAAAAGCGTGAAGGAAAGGTTCATCAAAACCTATTAATCACAATGTTTCAGATGAAAGCTTTGACTAGTGATCCCAGAACAGCAGATTTTATTGTTTCTAGGAGGATAGAGCTAATGAACGGGGAATTGCCCCTTGATCTGTTTTGGGATTTTTAAAAGGCATTTTGGGCAATTTTCCAGAGATGGAAACTGTTTTAAATTAATTTCTAGTCTTGCTTAGCAGAATAACTTTTATGACCCTTTGCTATTTCAAGCTTTTAATTTGCTTATTTGTTTTATTTCTGATTTAAATTCCAATCTTTGAGCAGTGCCTAATGAACTTGTATTGGTCACTTCTTGTTCCTACCATTCTTGCAGTCAAGAGCATCTAGGAACCTAATAATAGCTGTACAAGCTCAAAGACTTCCTAATCTCGCAAAAAAAAGGCCTCTGATAAATTTATTTTTCTTCTGTTTTCTTCTATATGTATCCCCCAGTCACATGAGGTCATTGTATTGTATCATACTACTAATATATTAACACTATTTAATAATGATCTTATTTCATTTCAGCATCAATGTTTCAGAAAGACACTTGGCTTTGAAAATTGTTTGTGACTGGGGAAATACTGATGCATTTTTATAAAACTGTCAGGACAGGAATTTTTAGCCGTTTTCTAAAATTGTAGAATCAGGAGACTGTTATAAACCAACTTTTTTTTCAGAAACTGTGCTGGCAAACTGGTTTCTTTGAAAGGGAAAGGATTTTACCAGTTAATTTCTGTCTATGTGTCCAGACAGTTTTAGCAGCTGTTAATCTCAATTGTTAAATGAGGTATCTTATTGTAGGAGTTCAGATCCAGACTGTTGACTATTTGGACATGACTGCAAAAAAATTCTAACTGAAAACTTGTTAGACCAAGACTAAATTGAATTTATATTCTAAATCATAACTGCTGCCTTGTGCACACCCCTGTACATGTGCACGTGCCCTTTTGCAGGGTCGTGTTCCCTAGAAAAACCTGGCATAACTGGAAACTTGTGCCCCATGAACAGGGTGTGTGTGTGTAATGTACACCCAGGTCTCCAAGTCCACCCAAATTACTCACTTATTCATAATTTTAAAAATTAAATATCTGAAGCGGCACTTTTATCTTGTCCTGCAAACTGGTGTATATTACTGAATTCAGTAGAGCTTTGCCAACAGACACCAGGTGAGAATCTATACCAATTCTCTAGACAGTGGTGACCTTCAACAGCAGAAGGCCAAATCACCTTTTTATGGAGTGATTTCTTCTGCACCTACCTTATCATGGTAATCTGAACAAAGGCAGAGAAACACTTCCTTCAACCTCCTGTCTACATGCTGGCTAATACAGGATGAGGTTTT
This sequence comes from Grantiella picta, assembly GCA_013397955.1. Lineage (NCBI taxonomy): Eukaryota > Metazoa > Chordata > Aves > Passeriformes > Meliphagidae > Grantiella > Grantiella picta. Next base: position 475,235 of record VZRM01001964.1, read on the forward strand.
TACATTTATTGCAAGACTCTCTGGTTTATTCAGTCTTGCAAATGATGCCTTAAGGGAATGGAGTTATCTCTTTAAGTATCTGCTCACCAAGGCAAGTTAGAGTTTCACATCTGGGTTGTAAGAGACAATTTACATAAGCAGTATGTGTGTTTTTATAGCTTGGAAAAAATGACAGTTTTGTTCCAGACTCTGGGACAAGCAAGAGCTTTGTTGAGTTTTGGATTTGGGGAAAGCTAGGATGCAGAGCTGCTATCTCTCACTGAGCCGATAATTCCCTGTCTAATCTGAGAAATTTGACACAGGATTTAGATATAACTGGTGAGGGAGATAAGTTCACAGGTCATAATTCCTGCTGAGCTCTAAGCTTCGTAGCCACTGTGAAATCCTGCCTCTGTTTCCACAGAATTCCTATAGGCAGTTGTCCTTTCCCCATCCTGCTCACTTCCCATAAAATTACAATAATTTTTATCACTGAAATTCAAATGTAGTGATACATTAAACCTGCCTGTACCATCTAACCAGCAGCACTGATAGACTGATAGAAATAGAAATTAAATTAAAAGAAATACAGATTACCTGTAGAAAATCCCATCTTCTTGTGGCACTTCGTAAATTCAATATTAAAATAGGTGACCAAGGCATGAATGTAATCATTGCGCTGAATTTGGAGGCAGAATGCAGAAGTAAATTCCAATTCTTCAGTCTTCACTGTATAAATATCTACTTCCTGTTTTGAGAAGAAAGAAAAATACATTTACTCTCAGATGTCTGTGACTCAGGTAAGTGTTAAGTGATGTACTTTAGTATTTCATTTAATGATCACACTCAAAGACGACTGACAGCCTTTTAACATTATAAGAAATCAGAGGTACATTCTAATGTATCAAAAAATGAGCAAATGATCCAGTTATCTGACTTAGCTGACAGGGAGGACACTCACTGAAGAGTGTGTGTTCTTGGGAATGGCTGGGAGGGGCTGTGGAATCTGGAGGAAATTAAGGTAAAAAGGTGCTCTGATAAATACAGGCATGATAGATGTTAGAATGGAGATTTAGGTCCCAGTTTAAAGACTTTTTATAATCAGGGACTGTCAGCATGAGGAAAGATGCCAGAGTTGGGTTTCTAATAAAAATAAACTTGTTTGTGCCTCTCTGGAAGGGCAAGTGATTTGGCTGTGTCAAGCAGTCAAAAAGTTTGAGGCACGAGAGGGGTCTGCTTTTTGATGGTAATCCTTTCTAGTCCTGTGTCAGATAACTGATTCCAAACAGTGAACACAGGGATCTTACTCCTGAACAAGACAGAAGCAAATTATGTAAATCATACTATTGCTTGATTGCAGTAGTTGGAAGCAATGATGCAGTCTTCAAGATTGCTTATTTCCATCAATATTTAAATCTCACTGTTCAAGGCTTAAACTGTGTTTTTCAGATATATTTGATTTTCCCAGCTAGGTACTGCTTTTATTTGGGTTGTTTCCAAAACTTGTAGTCATGCTAGGGAGGATGATAAGTCTGAAGTACTATTCTAATGCTGTGGGAAATGTTTCCTGTGCACTTTCTGGTACCCTCATTGCTCATTCTCATACCCTCACTGCTCATGCATACAGGCAAACAGAATTTTTGTGGGCAGAAATCCAAATTTTCTCTACCAGCTGAAGTCAGGAATCATATCCCTGACCTCACCAGCATTTCTTAAGGCTCACACTGTAAAAATGGAGAACAGTCTAGACTGCCCATTAGAGGGCTCTTTGAGCCTTTTAGGGCACATTAGAGGGCTCTTGTGGAAATTGTCTTCTATGATCTGAGTCTACAAAAAGAGACATAGAAAGATGCAGCCATATTTCAGTTTCTGAGGTCTTTGCATGGACCACATTTGTGTTTCTGAGACTTAGAAGATCCATGGGGAGATGATTTAAGCAAGCCATAGTTTTGGTCTGTCTGGTTAACATTCTCGTTCAAGAGCAACTTAAACCATCATGAAATTTATTCTACTGGATTGCAATGACACCCTGAGGCACAAGTGTTTATCAGTGACCTATGCATATAATTGGTCACTTAAAAGCTGTTATAACCTTAAAATGTTTTTGGTTTTTCTCCTCAAAAGAAGGTAAGAAAAAATTATGGTAGGAATGAGAACTTCTGAGGTCTCCTGGCAGAGTTCCATAGCAGCCTGCAAAATTTGCTTTTCCAAGCTAGACTGGACTGGTGGGTGATAGCTGCAGATTTCTGTAAATGTTGCTGTCTTTTTAGTGATCTCACGGTGGGGAAATTTGGACTTAAGTCTAATGGGGAAGCACATAAAAGGGAACTAGCTCCCTCTCTCTGAGCTCTGTTTGCTCTGCATGGTAAAGTGGAATCAAAAGCACTAGGAAATATTTTTATTATTGAAGTCAATAAAAATTCCTCAAAAACATTGAACAGATGTCCTGGATAAACTGTTGGTCATTTCTGCAGTCCTTTTTTAAAGGACAGAAACATAGCTTTTTTACTATGCAAAGTATGAGACAAATGTGGGTTTTTAAAAATTAATTAATGTAATTTTGAGTGTAGCCAAGTCTGGTTTTGGTGATCACTTTGAGTTGTCCTCTGGCTGCTATATATTCATATATAAAATGGCAACACTCATTACAGCTAACGTCACAGGGAACAAATGGTACAAATTGAAGTTAATGTTGCTCCTAGAGTACCATGGCACCTCTTTCCTGATTTCCTTCCCAGACAGTCAGGTTACTCAGCTACGATTTTGTGAGCATGGAAATAAGCTAAACATTCAAATCTCAATGGATGTTTGGGTTTGGTGGGATTCTTTAATTTTTGTTTGTTTTTAGATTTGGGGTTGGGGTTTTTGCCCCTTCCTCTCTCCCATTGCACCAGCTGACTTAGTTTGGACAAAGAGGGCTATGAGGGGGGCAACCAAGGCTGGTGAAGGGTCTGGAACAAGCTCTTTGAGGAGCAGCTGAGGGAGCTGGGGTTGTTTAGCCTGGAGAAGAGGAAGCTGAGGGGAGACCTTAGCACTCTCCATAACTGCCTGAAGGGAGGTTGTGTCCAGGTGGGGATAAGCCTCTTCTCCCAGGCAACAAGTGACAGGACAAGAGAACATAGCCTCAAGCTGCACCAGGGGAAGTTTAGGCTAGACATTAGGAAAAATTTCTTCATAGAAAGAGTTATTGGGCATTGGGATGAGCTGCCCAGTGAGATGGTGGCATCACCATCCATGGAGGTGTTTAAGAAAAGACTGGATGTGACACTCAGTGCCATGGTCTGGTTGACAAGGTGGTGTTAGGTCATAGGTTGGACTCAATGACCTCAAAGGTCTTTTCCAACTGAATTGATTCTGTGATTCAGTGATTCTGTAAATTGTGTAACCTTAAAATGGTGTCTGACTTGCAGGAGTTGCAAACTATACTTGGAAAGTGTGGGACAAATGGTAGTGCAAAAAAAGATTTCTTTCTTTTTTTTTTCTTCCGTGTCCAAGTAGGGGATGATATTCAGAAAAGTCTAACAGTATTTTTTATTACAAACTGGATGTGGCATATCCTTTGTTCTTGTTCAGTTTGGTCAGTTTTTGCCACTCTCTCTTTGCAGGTTTTTCTCCAGGTGAGTGAATGATCAATTTATTGTTACTGTAGTCTCTGCAGAAAAGTTTTTGGGTCAACTAAAATCCATTTGTATCTTTCTTGTGTACAAAGGGATCAGAGAGAAAACACAACTGTTTTACTGACCTTGAAACAAACTTTTCTATTATTTTTTGGCAGTGTTAATAAAAGCAGTAGGCCCTCAGCAGGACACCTGTGCACATTTCCTGAGTTCAGTTATTGATTCTGGTGGTTTGAAGATGCTTTGATCCCACTGCTCTCCCTGGCTGATTTGGTTTCGAAGTTAAAGAGGACTCCCATTTGTCCTGACAATTCCTGTGCCCCTCAGATGTATTTAAGAGATCATGCAAAAGGGAATGGCTCTCACAGCAGAGAGGATGCTGCATTCCCTGCATGTACCACCCGTAATGCACCTAAAGTTCCTTAAAGCATTCAGGACTTGGGTTACATCCAATTTCCGAGGAGTACAAAAGAGGAAATTTTACTCAAGTCTCCAGCATTTTAGATAAGTGTCATGGTTACACAGCATGCACAGTTGATGTCTTATTTTGCTGATTTTGTGGAACAATTCAGAGCATCTAAATTGGGAATTGAAATAACTGCAGAAGCACAAAACTGGCCTCTGAGGAATGTATCGAGTGACTAGTCCATCCACTGACTAACGTAGAGGGAACCCAGACTCATCTGGTAGGCACCCTCAATAAGCTGACTTTGGGTTGAGTACAACCCTAAAAATCCCTCTGTGAATCTAATATGAACAAGCTGTGCTATCCAAAAGTGCTGTAATAAAACATCTGAATAATTAAACATTATGGCTTTGTTTATTCTCAGACGTTTCCTTAGGCTAATATTATTCTTTGAATTCACAAATGTTTTCAGGACAAAAGAAATGCACTTTATATAAATACACCGTGCGCAAAAGTAAATTAAATTTAAAAAGATATAACTGCAGAGTCTGTTTTTCCTGCTTCCATATTACTAGCTTGAACATAAACCTCCCTCCTTCACACTCTTCATTGGCAATTTTCCCTTTTTTTAGTGATCAGTTTGTGAGATTGCTGACTGATTCTGGCATGGAGGGTGGTTTTCGCTTGTGAACTTACTACCTGCTTTGCTCCCATGGTGCCACTACATGGTACAGCACCATTCAGTTTATGGACACAAGATGTCAAAACTAAATATAAAACCTGAATAGGAACGGTTTGAAAATTTTTGTCTGTCATCTCTAAACCAAATTACTTTCAAAGACCTTCTAAATAAAGCGTTGGATTTGCACTTCAATTAAGGGCCTGCAGCTTTTTATTCCAGAGCAGCCAACCCATTGAGGAGAGCAGCTCCCTGATCTCTTTCTCTCTGGATATATTTCATACAGTCTAAATTGCTGTTTCTTTTGTGTGTACTGAAATTTTAAATTGCTCTGGTTGAGGCAGTTTTCAGGCACAACCATCTTGTGTTCCCCTCAGTGCAGATGGGCTGTGCATGCATATGAACTCACGCAGAGTTTCTACTTCTGTTCCTTTTTGCTGCTTTCAGTAAAGGTTCTGCAGACTGGAGCCATGGCTTTCCCTTTGGCATATGGGAATACTTAATGCTGTCTTTGTTACTGGCAAAAAGTGAAAGGGAAAAGTCAGAACTGACTCTTTGGGATAAATGAGCATACTTGTGGATGCATGGAGCTGTTACTACCACTGCTATTGATGCAGACAGCCTTGGTCATGAGACTTGTCCCACATGAGGAGGATTCCTTCAAGTGAAGGGAATTTTAGAGCTTTCCAGTGTTCCTGCAGGCAGTTGCTGCATTGTTAACATGGTCTTGTGAACAGGGATTAGTAAACAACCTTCTCTTATATGTAGAGAAGCGTATCAATTAACCTCTAGGTGCAGATGTTGGGGCTGAAAGGGCACAGTAACATTCTCTATAAGGCTAAGAATTAGGAAGTTAGACAAATAAATTGCGTTCCAATTCTGATCACATGTTCTGGAGTAAATAAGTAATTTCATCATCAATTCAGAACTGATGCTCCAATCTTTCTTATTGCAAACAGGATCATTCACCCCCTTTTCCCAAGCAGCATTCAATCAGTAATTTCCAACATCTATTTACAAGAAGACAGGGAAATTCAAATTCATATATGAATACATCATGTCTCTCTTCATTCAGTATTTGCACATGTAAAATTTCTAAGAGTCCTGAGTTATAGCCCGCAGTAATTAGTTGAATAGAGACAATTAGGAAGGAATTAGAGTAGGAATTACCAAACCTTTATTAAGCAGGCATTGGTCACCACTTGCTTTGGATCTACAATGTCCACCAAGGGCTCCTTCATGGCAACATCCCTAATACAGGTCATGTCAAAGCCGTACACATTCTCCCACCCTGTCAATGCAAATGCATTTGTCAAGGTTAGCAGTAATAATAGAAAAGATTTTATGTTTCTCAAAATATTTTTCTTTTGAAAGAATTTCTTCCATCCCCCAATTTTCAGATGTCTCCTTTAGCTTTTTGCTCCCTGCCCTGTCTCTGTAATCATTGCTATTTTACAGATAATGCAGTAATGGCAAAATAACCCCTCAGTGTACATCTTTGAACAAGTGACCCAAATATTTTGGTGTCTCCAAAAGTTTGTTAAATAAGATTTGTCAATGACTTTTGTGGCTTGTGAAGTGTTGCCCAAAATCATATGATGTCAGGCTGAGTTTTGGGAACAGCTGTCAGGGATTCTATCCTTTCCTGTCCATTCTGCTTAATACTTTTTTTTCCCCCCTCCATAGATTGCCTCTCAACCAGTAGTTTGCAAGCTCTTTGATTATTTAAGTAGTCTTAGTTTCAGCAAGTGAATTACTGGCAGGAGTAGAATTGCAGGTGTGTTTCAATAGTTGGGACTCCAAGTTTTAAACTGCACATACATCATGACAGAAAAGCAAAAGGTCCACTTTGAAAAGATTTAAAAGTCATCCCAATCCTCTGTATTTGAATTGCTCTTCTGATTGTTCCAATAGATGCTTCTTACCAGTCTGAGGATGTTTTGAACAAAATCAAAACCTTGAAAAATGGAAAAATAGACTGGCTTTCCTCTTAAGGTGGCTTAACAAAGTGAACGCAAGAACCTTTAAACAAGTGAAATCTTAGTCTTATGATGCATGTGAGTCCATTCACTGCTTCATCTAAAAGTCTAAATTGAATGCCGGGAATGTTTTAAAAAATGGTTTGAACAAAAAGCAAAGTAAACAGATAAATGCATTTGTGAGCATGTTTGAAATGTCACATTTTTTTCAGAGCATAGCATGTGAGCTGCTGGTGTTTCTAGAGGAGTATGACTGAAAATCTAATACGATATAAAAACCTGCATATTTCTAAGTTGGAAAAAACATGGACATGAATGATTCTTTGATACCATTTTGTTATCTCTTTATTGAGTTGTAAATTTCTAAACATTTCAGGGGAGCTGGTGTTCAAAACTTTTGTTTCAGGCAACATGAGCATGTGAAAACTTCAGATTACATTTATAGAAATCATGTTTTTTATGTGATTACTCAGAAAATATTAACTAGGAAACCCTCAAGAAACAATTTATTTATTGTTTATTTATTATTTGGGCCTCCATCATTTACTGTACTTCAGCCTACACGGGATCCCTTTCAAATACATGCCCCCATCTGTATTAAGCAGAAAGCTGTCACAGGAGGTAAAAACCAAAATTATATGTTTTATATTTTGCAGGAAATCAGAGTAATTGACTATAGTAGTACTCTGTGGCATTAATATTCAGTTTGAAAAATCAGAAGTCAGGTTTTTTAGCAACCTTGTATTGCATTATTTCTTCATCAATACAATGGTCCTTAAAATGCTCAGCCCTGCATCTCACATGGAGGCAAGACTCTATCCTCCTTAAGAGAGAAAAGGATGAATAATTGAAATGTAAGGAGACACCATCAAGGATTTATCGATGGAAAAGAGAGACAAGATGGTGATGCAGATAGGTAATGAGATGGAAATAACTGAAGAAACAGAGGTATATAAGGTAAGGGGTGAAGGGAAACCAGATATAAGAAAATAAAGTGCTTTAAAGGAAAACAACATTTTAGAAGAGGAAAAAACAACCTGAAACATTTTTTCAAGTGATGAAAAAAGAAACAATTTGAAAACAGATATATTGTCTGTGAGTAAAGAAGAGACTCAAGGCCTAGAAAGGAAGGGGTTCAAAAGCACAATGTAAGATTTTAGGCCAAAATGGCTCTGATTCATTCACAGAATGGATGCCTCATGCATCCACTTGAATCTGTACATTTTGTAAGGAGTTTAGCTGTCAAGGTCATCACTTAACTGAGGAGAAAAATCTAGGCTGTACTTGAAGAGGAGATATAATCCTTCCTGGCACCTACAGAGACTTCTTGTCACAGCCCCACTGCACTGGGCTCGCTTTTGACCCAAAATAGCAATTTTGACCAACTGGCAGTTCTGTGTATTAGCACTGAATTTGATCACAGAAGCACCAAGCCTTCTTTTCTGGGAGGAGGTGAGAGGCAAGGAATGAGGAGTTAGGCATTTTTATTTAAAGGTTGTCTCAACCCACTAATTTAACCTAAACTTTCACACATATCTTTGGTTAATAAACCTGCTTAGGAATAATGTGAATTTTTCTTCCCTAATGGAAAATACCTTCAAACAAAACTGCCCAGCTCTGAAAAATAAACAAAATCAAAAAACGTTGAAAGGAAAAGAAGAATGAAATAATGTAAAACTTATTCATTTGATCACAACTATTATAATCTTATGATCAAATAAATCCAAATTTGGGTGACGTGGGGACAAGCTGAACCGGGACTGTGATCTTGTGGTGATGGAAGTGAACCTCATGCTAAGATATAAGGAGTGTCCAGCAAAACTGGGTTTGATTAGCCTGGGACAGCAAAGACTAATGAGGGGACCTAATTGCTACCCACTGCCTCAGAAACAAAGGAAAAGCCAGATTCCCTTCAGGTGAGCAGGGAATGAGGGCAAGTTTCAGCAAGGAAAAGTCAGCCTTCTAAGTTTCTACTTAGAAACTTATTTACTTCAAAAGATGCTTCACTCAGAGAAGCTGTGGAATCCTCATCCCCTGCCTGCCAGGTAGGGCCCTGTGAGTGACCTGCTTTAACTGTGCATTCTGACCTGCTTGGAACAGGAGCCTGGACTGGGTCACTCGTAGATACCACTAACAGCACCAGTTATTCAATGATGCTTCAAGGAAACCCTCCCAACATTTTAAAAGCAAAGGAAAAGTCAATTTTGTGCATCTATGAAGTATATAAAAAAAAATTAAAGTAGAACCCTTTTTTAAAATATAAGTAAAATTTAAATTTCTGATCCTTATTTTTAATGTAAAAATTCTCACACAAAATGTGTTAAAAAAAGCATTACATGTTCTTCTTGACAAGCTTATAATGGAGATATAATTCTTTTCTAGGTTTATTTCTTCACATTTACAATTCATTTGCATCTTGCTATTTTTATGTTTTTGTTATATATAAAATAAGGACCTGTATGGCAAAAGAATATTACCAATTTTCGTGGCTGTTATGATAGACTATATATATTTATCAAAACAACAACAAAACCAAGTCTCCTATAATACACAATTTAAATACAGCTAGAGATATTAATATAACTCTAGGCAAAGTCTACATCAATTTATACATGCATCTTTCCTTTGTGCACTTTCAATTACTGCAAATTTCCTGAATTTATCATCAGACCAACATTTTCTCAGAGTTCACAATCATAATGGAATTCTGGCCTGCAAAGAGATTATGGTATGCTACTACAAATGAAATATTTTAGGGAAATAGCCATAGAAGAGTGTTAGTGGCAGGGGCTTACTCACAGTGAATTTTGAAGTCCTTGTACTGTCTGTCTTCAATTGCTACCACGTACAAAGCAGCTCGGTCTGGAAACATTAGCCCTCCAGGTTTCTGTTGATGAATTGTGGGGAAATGGATCTCGTAATCTATTCACCTGACAAAGACATCACATTTTGAACTGCACATACAAAAACCAGACAAGCACCCCTTGCATGCCTTTATTGCTTTCCTTCAGATTGTCACACCAGCTTTAACCTCAGCAGCTCTTGCAGCCTGTGGCAATGTCATTAGGCAGGGTCTAGGCAAACTTCGCCAGCCAGCACTTAATCAAAAGCAAAGCTCTTTCACTGAGGTTCCCTTTGTTATCTCCTCATTAAAGCCGGAGAAACAGCACTTCGAGATGTAACTGTGTCTTGTTATGGCGACAGTGGGGAAGGGAAAGCTTGCAGTCAGAAAATAAATGATGATTGCTCCAGCAAGGAGCATGACATGCAGAGCACCTACCAGCCACTTGTCTCGTGCGAAGATGACTGTGTTTAACATTGACTCATAGAACAGACAGTAACCCATCCACTCGCTGATGATGATGTCTACTTGATCCACTGGTAATTCAACTTCTTCCACTTTACCTTTAAATATTGTGATTACTGAAAAGAGAATCCAAAGAAATAACATTTCACATAATAAAACACCTGACTAAGTTCCTTGCTGGCGAATGTCAGGCTGACCTTTTCAATATGATTCTCTTCTTGAATGCCTGTCGATAAGGGGTGACTCCATGTGACTCAATGCATCTCACACTTTTTAAAAACTATTCAACATAAGTATAGTAGATAGAATTTTTGGTATCAGTATAAAGGGGGAAAAAACCCCAAAATCCAAAGGCCAAATGAAAAAACCTACCATGTCTAAAAACAACAGAAAAACAGCCTTACCTGGTTTACCTGTGTGATCTCATTTTACAGTGCCATTTGGAATTTGAAAGGTTTCTAGATCATTGGCCAAGTAAGGCAAAGAATCCACCTAGAATCCTTTAAACATCCCTGCAGGTTTACACATTAATGTTTAAATGGTGGGACATGTTTAGTTCAGATGTAACAAATAATTTTGTTTTAGGACCACTACATAAGTCCCCAGTCATTCTTACTTTAAAAAAAAAAAAAAAAATCCTGTTTTCAGATATATTTTTAGCTTGTGCTAAATAATTTTCAGCTAGTGTTCCTCTGCTATTTATATTGTTTGTTGCAGTGGATTAAGTCTTGTGATTCTGGATTCTTCCTTGACAAGGTCACAGATGAACTTCAAATTTAGGAATAAGGTGAATATTCTACTTTCCATTACTAATATTACTCTAAAACTCTAAATTAATGGCAATTTTTAATGATGGCAGTTTTTATTGATCAAACGGTCAACATTCAGTCTGGGAAAGAGGAAGGTAATTTAATTTAATTTAATTTAGATAGAACCAGGTTAGCTGGCTAAGAGTGGAAGTGTGGGTTGAGTCATTTTAGAACTCGGCCCAGGGAAAGGGAGGTTTTATCTTTCCCAAATACATTCAGGACTAGAATCACCCTAAACATTATGGCCACTTTTTCTGCGTAGCAAATTTTTAATCCAGACTGGCCCTGTGAGAAATTGGGAACACTCTGACTCCAACCAGTACCACAAAGTATCAACTGGCATGAGCAACTGTACTGGAAAAGAGAAGAGTTCTCTTTCCCATTCTTTACACTCCTTTCTTTCACAGTTAGTAATTCAACAGCTCATCTGTAGTTATACTGAAGACTCTTCATGTCGGTAAGCTCCAGCCATGAGTTCTCTTTAGTTCTCTTTTCTCCCAAGAGCTTTCACTACCACAATTCTTTTGGAATGAATTTTAGCACTGTGGGCAGCTGCCAGAGTTGCACACCTGCACACTTTGAAGCCCTGTTTACACCTAGAACAGTCACAGTGTAAGCAGGAGCAGCACAAGTTCCTCCCACCTCCCTTCACTTTGTAAGGCATCATGTGGGAACAGGTTATGCTGTCCCCAGATGTGTTATATCTGTTCTGGAAACAGTGGGTTTTCTCTTGGTTAAGCCCCTTCTGCTTATTCTGCATTTCTCTAAACATTTGGGGCGGGCGGGGGGAGAGAGGAAAATTTCCATGAGCAACAAGATCCTTTGGCTCAGTGCCTGGCTGCATTAAAATAAAAGTGAACATGGGTCAGCGTAGAGTGTGAAAGCGTAAATGTTGGTTCAGGTGTGCAGCTTGTTTATGTTGGAGACCAAACAGCCAGGCTGCTGAACCTGCCCAGCCGAGCCTCCTGACAAAGGCAGGAGACTCTGCTTCTTCCTCCAATGTTTCCCAATGCTTGTTTCTTGTAGAAACAGGGAGAAGAGGCAGAGATAAATACATTCTGCACCCTCTGGATTGCACTGGAACCTTCTAATTTATTCTGACAATGGTCCCTTCATGCACAATTCCTGTTGCTGGCAATCCAAATGCAGATAGATTTGTGGTGTGCTATTTGTGTCTCTAGCGGCTGCAAGGCCATTGCAGGCACACACAGCCTCTGCATCAAAGGTGCAGGACAACCAAGGAGGTCACACCTCATTGCTTCAGTGCCTTATCCCTGCTGTAGAAAAGAGTATTTTCTGGCCCTTTGCTTCCTTCTTTTCCTGAACCAAGAGCTGCATGTGCTGGCTGACCTCTTATATCACTGCTGTTTCACACCACAACACTTGAATAGCCGTGCCGTGCAATAAATATTCCTCCCAGAGAGCTCAGGGTTAGTCACAAACTGCCAGTGACAGCAATAAAAATTAGAGCAGATCTGAACCAGAACAGAAATCCATTCCTGCACATGTGCAAGCAGAGCATCAGTGCAGCAAAGCTAAAAGTGGGGGCACTTGGTACTGCCCAGCCATGACCTGCTCTGCAGCAAAGGCAAGCTCGTCACAATAAAGCACTTTTGAACAGGAGCTGTCTCACAGACTCAGTTAAAAAAAGACTGATTTTTTAGGTTGTTACAAAGATATCTTGTGTGCTGTGATTTGGAGGAGGACTGAAGACATGAAATAGAACTTGTTGGGGGTTATTTTGTGCTAAGAGTTTTCAGTAGGTTGAGGTTACTTGTAGGTTTTTGTTGGGTTTTTTTTTTTGTTTTTTTTTCAGTTTAGAGTTTCCACATCCTTGGAAATGTCATCAGATTTCAAGTTGGAAAAAAAAAGTTTTATACAATTCTTTAATTTTATAAACTGAACATTTTTGTTTGTGTGTGTTTTGATAATTTTTCTAAAAAAAAAGTGGTTTTTTTGAAGTTGGGAGTCAGAAATCTTAGTGAAAAATTTTTGCTTTAAACCTTGTTTCAATTTGAATGTCAGTGTGTGTGTTTGAGTTTCAGTTTAAGAGATAAGGTGGAATTCAAATGGCAGAATTAATTTGATAAGTTCAGTTCTAATATTGGGTCTTCCTTCTGCTTTGCTAAACCAAACTGCCTGTGGAAAAGTTCTATTTACTTCTGTGGTCTCTGACCCTAGAAATAAATGTAGAAATAATAGTAATTCTTGAGAGGAATTGTTGCATTGCCTAGAATGTGGTGTTTAGTTTTGTATTTACTTAAGTAAATTCGGCAAAACTACCATTTACAGGTAAAGCACACAACAGAAGTTAATCAGAAAAAGCAAAACTGTTCTCTTCTCTTTTTCCTGAAAAAAAAAATTATATATGCCTTACTGTTGTCCAAGTGGTTGGCCTTGATAATTTTTTCTGAGTAGTCAGATATACTTGAGCATTCAATCTAGGAAAAAGAGAAAAAAAGAAAAGCAAGATTAAGAGTAATTTATGTGTTGGAGATCTAAGCTATGTGAATAAAAGTAGTATCTACTGAAGGCAGCAAAGACTCTACAGAGCATATCACCATTGAAAAAGAGTAAATCCAACCTGTATGGGGAGGATCATAATTAATAACATTTTAATATTTAACTTGCAGTCTGTGTTTGAGTTAAACTGGCTCCTGTAGAGAAGATGACTTTTAAAACTGTTGATATGTGAAAAAGAAGAGGTCCTACCTACAAGATGTACATAATTTATTGATTGTATTATTTAATTTATGCCTGCTACTTTGGAATACTGCCTCCTCCCCCACAAAAATCTGCTGAATGGAATGAATTAGGATGTGCTATATTTCCATATGTATTTTAAAACAAAATACATTCAAACTTTGGAATAATATGAAAATTAAAACTATGCCAATACTGGTCTATGCCAAGAACCAATTGTTTTCTAAACGAAAAATCTATAATCTTTAGCAATGCATGTTATTGCAAAAGAATGCAGGTATTTTACACATAAGAAATGACTGAAATTTTCTGTTTACAAGAACATCCAGATCTGCATGTCTTTTCCTCTGACCAGTTCTGTTCTTTTTTCTAGGAAAATAATTACAGAATACCTCCTAGTTTTAGATTTGCCCTTAAACTTGGTAAAACCTGCGTAGTAACATAAAAGCATGTTTGCAGTGACCTTTAATGTCTTTTAGAGAAAAACTACATTCCATGAATCTCTCTGGGTTTTGTGTCCCTTGAAAATCATGAAGGCCAAAGTTGCTGGTAGTCACTGAATCAGTTCCTAATTTACCTCTTCCAAATTTGGCATTAAACGGACGATACTACTTTGCATAATCCTTGTCTCTCTAATTCCCTTATGGGGATGTCAAATAGAACTATATTATCTCTAATGAAGTGGTTTATATATCCAGTGAATCCCATTTAATCTCTAAAAGCTAAATTGTGCTTGACCTCTGTGATAGCACTCGCAGATGGCAGGACAGCGGATGCAAGGACACACAAATCCTTTATTGTTTTTATATTGTCCATGAAACAGACGTAATAGCAGCCACCATATCAATCCCAGTCCCCATGGGAACACAAGCATTAATTCTACTTAGCTTGCCTATGGATGTAAATTGCTCCTCAAAATGTCTGGCTCAATGGCCTGAGCATAAACCAAAACTGGCTTGTGGAAAGGAACACCTGAGTGCCAGTCCAGAAAGTTCAAGCAAGAAATCCCTTGGGATGCGGGCCATCCCTTTGCTCCATCCAGTTTCTTCCCTTACTGTAAACTCTACAGACTCTACATCTATAGTTGCAGCCATTAGACACATTTCCCCACATGTCTTTATTCACATCTGTCTGACATTTTCAGTTCCATTGCCCATTTTGGGTGGTTTTTTAAAAAGCATGCATATGTAGGTGTTTGGAGTTTGCTTCCCAACCTTTCTAAAGAAAAAGGTGCAAAGAAATAAAAAGTTCTCTCTCATGAATTACAATGATTTTCCAAAAATCTGCTCCATTCGCGAAGAAGTGAAAGAATAAAAAGCCCCAACATTTAAATGTTTCATGAAGGAATACGTATTTCAGAAAATAAACTTGCTTTAGGGTGGCTAAAGCTGTTCATCTGCATTTTGACTTGGACTCTATACTGTGGTTGAATTTTCTTTTAAAAAGCAACTAATTTCAGAAAAAAGAAAACACTGAATTCTGTAGGGGAAGAAATAGAGGAGAAATTGGTGTTGTCAGGTTTTTTTCTCAGTTTTCTTTCAAGTCAGTGATCTGCTCAAATCTGTCCTATTTTGCAAAGCATTTGGATTTTCTGAAAACTACATGTTCCAATAAAATAAGTCTGTACCTCAGTTTCTAATCACAGAATCGTAGAATGGTTTGGGCTTGAAAAGACCTTCAAAAGGCTGCCCAGGTTCAAGTGAATGACCTTGTTCTTGGCCATGTTGAAAAGATGAGGTTCACATGGAGCCACTCTGCATGCCTGATGAGATTCCTCTGTGTGGCGTGTTTTCCCTCAAGTATCTCAGCTGCACAATGCAGTTTTATGTCATCTGCAAACTTGCTGAGGGTGAACTCAGTCCCACTATCTGTGTCAGTAATGAAGATATTAAATGGTAGTGGTCCCAGCATGGACCCTTGGTTTGCTGCAGCTGCATCTGGTTCTGTGTGTGTATATTCACCTCTGCTTTCATTTCACTTCTCAGTCTTTAATCTACTGCTGCAAATGCCTCCTCTTTTGGTGTGGTCTCTTCCTCAAACAGTCATAAGATTCCCAGTGTTCCCCTGGGCTGTGTCCTCATCACCACCTTTTTATACAAAGCAGCTGACAGCTAACAGGAGCCTTCATTTTCTGTGTCTGTTTAACTCCTTCTTACCTGCACTGCCTTGTTTGTCTGAAAATACTGTAAAATTCAGATGGTTCTGCTGCAGTGATTGTCCTGAATTTTGTATGACTAAATGCAGCAGATGAACCAAGGTTTCAAGGGATATTTTATGAGTTTTTCTGTCCCTGACTGACCCCTCCCCAGCACCCACAGCTATGTGCCAATCCTATCTCTACATTTCTTACAATGGCTCCCCAGTTAGATGAACATCACTGAATGACACATGACACAAGAGTTAGGGCTCAGACCACATGAAGAAAGAAGAGAAAATGAGGGGGCTGGTTGTGTGTCCTAGAAGAGATCCCCCCTCAATCCAATAACTGTCTAAAAGCATCCCAAAGGGGCTTACAGAGAAAGCAAAGTCAAGCTCTTTTCTGAAATGCACAGGGACAAGACAAAAGTCAGTAATCACGAGCTATGGCAAGGGAAATTCCTGCTGATTGTAGGCCTGGAATAGGTGCTGAGAGAGGATTTAGAGTCTCTGTCCTTGGAGATTTTCCAGATTGGACTGGACATGTCCTTGGGCAACTTGATACAGCTTTAAGTCAATGATTCTATGATTTACATCTCTTGAAAACCCAGAGGTAATTCTAGCAGTTGGCTTAGGTAGTGGCAAGGAATAAATTCCAACACTGAATAAGAAGGGATAAGAAGAACCAGACAGAGTAGAGGATGAATTTGAGCCTGAAGAGGGAAGGAGTGAGTAAGAGGAGAGTGATTTCTGTTGTCGAGAACCCAACACTGCATTTGTCAACAGTTCCCACATCTTGCTATTTGAAAAATCACATCTAACTGTAGAGAAGAAACTGGAACATCGCAGCTCTATGTAATAACTGATAGCAAATGTTTACTTTTTAAACGGAGCACTCAGAGTTTCCATTGGCACTCTCTGCCAAAATGACCATAAAGTCTGAATTTGAGTATAAGATTGCTACTGCTAGATCTCTGAAATAGCTACTTGTCCAACACAAATCCACTGTGCAGCTTGCTGTGTACAGGGTTCATGGTGAGACAGCTCATCTGACAAGAAGGTTGAAATTCTTCGGCTGTAGCAGAAGAGTTTCACACCTAAGGGAGTTCCTCTGAGAGCTAAGTTCCATGGATAGCACACCCACCAGCTTCAGCACTGAACAGTCCATGGGTGAGCTGGCAGTGCTGCATCACTGAGCTTTTTAAGGGCCTGAGGTAATGCCTGAACTGCAAAGCAGTCCGAAGGAAAAAAAACCCCAACGAACCACAACACCCCCCCCACCCCAAACATGTGGAAAAGCATTTACTTTTCATTTACTTGGTGAATTTTCTGCCAGTGAGCTGGCTCAGTGTGGAATCAGATAAGCATCAGTGCCAGCACAAGGGAGGGAGGAAGACCATATGGCCAGGGATCTGAGCGATAGGAAGGTGGGAGCACAGCAACATCATTTTGTATATGCCTATACTTCTAGAGCACTGCAACATCTTTGCAAGAGACCTGCATTCCTGCATCACAGAAAGCTGTGGGTTTATCCTCCCTGAGGCTTTGAGGTAATAAATCTGAATAATAAATAATACTAGATTTACAAGAAAACACATTCTAGCTGCCAATCTCAGGCTTAAACTCTGAAACTTTTTCCAGCACCTTTTGATTCTGTAGTGTAGTGCTCCAGACCAATATTCAGATGAGATACTCGGAAGTAACACTGGATTTTGAAAATATAAGCCTGAGAATTGAAATGGCATTTCATGTATCATTACCAGTAATAAAGACACACAGTTTGGGTACTTAGTGACATCAGTGTCTTCAGATGCACAGATGTACCCAATTAAGTTTTAGTAAACAATTTTGTTATAGAGAAGTACACAGAGAAATAGGATCTATTTCCCCTTTGCATTGTGTCTTCAGGGCAAACAGAAGTCCAAAGCAAAAAGAAATTGCGTTTGTCATTTCAGAGTCAGTACAAATAAGTTTGAGTATACTTAGTAAGCAAATCTATGCTCTCCGTAATGACTTCTCTGCAGAGAACAGCACATTCGTGCTCCTAAAGTTCAATGTATTTAAGGTAATAATTTCCTTCTGCCTCTGAAAAGTGTTATTGTTGGCACAGAAAACATGCACATGCTTTCTTGCACAATTTGCTGAGTTGTAATATGCAGGGAAAAGTGTATTAAAGAAATTTGTTTCCAAGACTACAAAATTGCAGACCTTGAAAGTTTAAAAAAGCAAGATAGTTCCTTTAACCCCTCTGAGTAGGAGTGAGTCTCTTTAACATCTTTTTTCAGCCAAGAAGAAATGTGGATATGCACCAGATCACTGAAGGTTCCACACATGAAAAGACATTAGATCTCAGTTTGGAAAAGGCATACTAGTGCAAGTCATAGAATACAACAGAGTTCCACTGAAGTCACTATAAACCAAGCCCTAAATGAACTTGGAGAAAAGAATTTCAAATGAAGACAAGTAAGAAAAGGTAAATCATGAGGCCAAATTCTCAGGCAAAATGCACAAACAAATTCAAAATGTGAGAGAAAGTCGTCTTACCCCATATACCTTCTTGGCTCCTGCCTTTGCAGCAAACATGGAGAGGATTCCCGTGCCACTTCCAACATCCAGGACAATCTTATCTTTAAAAACATGTTTATTGTGATACATTGAGTTTCTATAGGTTAATGTGCGCACTTCATCTTTTAACATTTCCTGTGATGAAAATAAAAGCATTGTGTCACTATTTGAAGTGCTCATATGCATTCCATGCTGCTGCTGAATGCATTCCCTTGCTGTCATTTAAGCATTATTAAAACACAACATGAAGGATTTCTCAAGTACTTTGGGGTGCACACATCAAAGCAACTGTAGAACGCCAGCTACTTAGAGCTGAATTATTAAGAAGCAGCATGATGTCCCTTGTACAATTTTTCTTCTGCTATTATTTCACTGTTACAATCGACAACCAGAATGTAATCTAACCACAGCACTGCTTTGGGAACAGACGCAGAAATAGCCATACAGAAATCCAAACTTTTCTTTCCTCCTAGATCATGAACAACCCAGAGCCTCAGTGGAGAGCTAAGCTTCTGAGGTTCCTCCTTGAACACAAAATAAATTGTTCCATAAATCATTACAAGACAGCAGGCTTGACAGCCTTGCCCAACCTGAGACATAAGTCCATAGCAGGGCTTAGAAATCCAGTACTGTAAGGTCCTCCCTCACTGCTCTTCTGTCCACTCACTTATCCGACCAGTTTCCAGAAGATATTAATGTATAACCTAGACCACTATCTCACTAGCTGAAGTTGTCAATGTAAGGTGCTGACTTTTGATGCACTGATAGCAGCAGTAGATGCATTTAATTCCAGCAATACCTTGTTTTCAGTTGTACATACATCAGTCAAACTATATCAATGAAGAAGACACAGGTCAAGACCCAGGCGCCAATTTTAAGTTTAGACCATTCAATACCTACTTGAATTTTCGGAAAATGCTTCTGTTATGTCTAGAAGGCTGCAGCTTTGCTTACACTACTGCCTAATTTCATAGCTTAAGCAAGCAGAAAAATGAGTTTTTCCATTTGGGGATGAAAAGGTTCTGTTCTCTGCCCAGCAGTCTGGGGAAGGAGTGAACTGGATTGTTATCAGCTGCTTACTTACCTGTCCTGGCAGGACACTGTGTGTACTCAGTAACTGCAGATGAACAAAAGGCTACATTTATCATCATAGAGCAAGTTTGGTATCAGGCAAAGAACAGTCCATCACCACTGGAAAGTTGTGATTACACCCTCATAGGAACAGTTTCAAACATATTAAGGACAAGATGGTGATTGGGAGTGTTCAGCATGGATTTGAAGATGACTGACTACCTGGTGTCTTTCTACGGCAAAATAATGTGGATGAGGGAAGAGGAATGGATGTTTTTTATCCTGATTTTAGCAAGATTTTCAGAACTGTTTCCCATAACATCCTCATTGGAAAATGGATGAAGTATGGACTACATAAATGATCAGTGCAGTGGACTGAAAACTGACAGAACTGTTACTCTCAAAATGTTGTACTGAGCAGGACAAAGTCCATCAGGAGGCCAGACACCAGTGGTACCTCCCCAGGAGTCCGTACTGATGCCTTTTAGCCTGTTTTTTCAGGTGGGTTCCGTCTTTTCCTAGCAGACCTCAGTGACCAAAGGGACTCCCTCCTCTAGCAGCTCCTTTACTCGTTGGCATGCATCCTTTACCAGTGCACACCTCCTGCAGGCAAGGAGGAAACCTCCAACTCCCCAGCTTCAGAAACAAGCTCCCTGCACTCCTTGAGACCTACATGCCTGTATGCTTCCATCAGGAGGTTGTTTTGATTTAAGGTCTCTGATGTGTCTTCAAAATTTCTCTTAGGTCTCCTTCTCACTTAATTGTTTATCTTCTTCCATTCTTGGACTGAATTTCTGAATGCTACACTGACAAGATATTGCTGGCAGATAGAAACCTTGCTTTTATGTGTACACCCCACAAACAATTACTAGAGTAATGGAAATAGATAGTGTTTCTTATGCTGTTTGTGAGGGGTGCACTGAATCATTTCACATTTGCTTTTTTGTATCCTGCTCTTAAAGATCACATCCTCTTGCATCATGATAATATCAACAGGGCAAGATATCAGTGACTTCTTTAGAACTGGTCTATAGTAATCTTTTTGATAGTAAATGGTCCATCAAGTATTTCAAATTCTTTCCAGGAGGGTATTTAATGGAGGCGATTTGGCTTAATGTTCCCATCAATGCAGCCTGTGCATTACAGTAACATGCCAGGAGTCAAGAAATTCCTTGGCTTCTCATGTCAGCTGAGTAGCTGCTCTGCTGATGTCTGTGCTCAAACACGCAAGAGAACAAAATCCCTAACTTTGTAATCAGGGAATGTCCATGGTTGTGGCTGGGCTGGTTTGCAGCCCTCAGAAATGCACTGCATTGATGCACTCATGAAGTTCAGCACTGCACAGAAATCTACAATAAGCTCTGCAGAGAGCTCATATGTAAGGATCTAAGTGGGACAGAGGTTTTGAGTACAGGTCTCTAGAGAAGTGGGTGATATCTTTGGCACTTAACCAGATTATACAATTGTCTGAGGAAAGGCAGAGGAATATAATCATGAGCAAGTGGGATACAGATAAGTAAGAAATTATTATTATTATTATTACTATATTAGCTATTTTACAGTTGCTGAAATAAAAAAAAGTATTACCTCATGAATTCCAAAGTGAGCATAGGAATCAAAGTAATAATCTCTGGATGTCATCTCTTCTGGATTGATGAGCTTTGCCATCTTGCCTCGGCCTGGGCAGCTTGGTTGTAATGGAGCATGGATGACAGATTGAACTGGCTTTGGAACAACAGTAGGCTGTGGAGGCTGGGATGGGACAGGGCAAACCTAGGAGAACATGGAATATTAAGAGGCATCACTAAAAGAAAACATTTCTCTCTACGTCTAGCATAGTGATATTATTGTAAGTGATATTACTGTAACTTTCTAGTAGATAACAAGTCCAAAGACACCTGGTGTATCATAAGTGAAACTTAGGCTGTCTTCTGTTCCTGGGCTTTAACTTATTTGATGTCTTGGAAAATTTTCTTAATGGATTTTTCCTTAATGTTTCTCAGCAGGTACCTAAATTAATGCAGAGTACTAGCAAATTATCAGTGTTGGCTGCAGTAGGTTACTGCAAACATTTACACAAGGCAGTAAAGATCTACATTTTTTTCCATTAATGTCCCATTCTGTCAATGTTACAGCTTTGTGAGAGGCAGGCTGTAATAAATACTTCCCCTGCAAAGAAGAGCTCACAATCAAAGGATTCCAGACACAGTGTTGCCAACAAGGACAGGATTCACAATCGATTCTTAATTACCAGGTAAGGTACCTGTCTGTACTGATGAGCTAGGTCTGAGAAGGCTCACAGTATCTAAAAGTCCCTGACACTATCTGAAAGTCTCCTCAGCATGTCCAGAGAGCACTGTAGGGAGCTGTATGGCATATGTGGGCCCTTAATGCAGTTTCCTGTTGCAGGGAGATGCAGGAGTTATGTGTTACCAACACCCCATGGCCCCCAGCACTTGACTTTTTTTGCGTATTCCATCTCCAACACCAACATTCTGATAGACATAAAATGCTCACAGCCCCTTGGCTCAGATTTGATACCTGTAGGATGCAATACAGAGGATAGGATGTTTTTAAAAAATGAGGTCTGGCCCATGTGTGTATTTACATCTTGAGTCCTTAACACGAAGCAAAATGCTGAAAACTGAGAAAGACTGAGCAGTGTGCTACAGCTTCACCTATGCACTAAGTCACCTGCAAATCATGGGTCAACAACTTCATATATTAAGGTTAATCTCCCTTAAAATATATAATATCCTCTTGTACTTTATTTTTTTTTAAAGACTCAGTAGTTTCCCAGTGGGGACCAGAGTTGTCTGAGCCTCTCCTCCCTCCTTTCATAAAGATCATGCTGTCGTCTATAGCTTGGTACTGTGATATCAATCCCTTGTACTGTCTCTGAATAGCATCAATTAGCCTAGTTCAGTTTGCTTCAATTAAAAAANAGCCTAGTTCAGTTAGCTTCAATTAAAAAAAAAAAAAAAGAAAAAAAACCCCACATTTTTTACCCTTGTTCATTTGGAGATTTATATGTGTCATCTTTTGATGATTTCTTTGGTCCATCTGTTAAAAAATAAATACTAGTGGTTTATGTTCCTTTAACACTTTTCATCCCCAAAGATACAGAAGTGCTTTATTTCTAAGTCTTTTCTCTTTCTTACATTTTTTATTTTATCACCTCATGCTGTTCACCTCACCTTGTTCACCTCCCTCACAGAATACACTTTTTCCCAATTGGTATTTGTATTTCTGTCTAGTCTAGTTTCAAAAATGTCCATCTGCAGTAATTTCTCTTAAGACACTGCTTCATTGCCTGTTCATTGCAAGCAGTAACACCTTGATAACTCATTCTGTCAAAGTGTTGCTCCTAATATTCAACTCTTTCAAATATAATCCCATTATTTTTAATTACATACTTGAGGTTATATCTTCACTTTTTCCTCCATTGGCATGCACTCTATGTAATTTTTGCAGTTACCTTTCTCAGTAGTCCTTTCTGTATTTGTCTGCTGGATTACAAAGATTTAAACCGTAGGTGTTTGAAATTTTGTTTTAATGTAATATGAATTCTGTAAGGTCTTACACTTTTCTCCTAAATCTTATCTGCTGCATCATTTTACAAGTGAAATACATAAGTTTATATAAATTACAAAGTAAAAATGTGTAGATCAGTCACATAATGCTTCATTCTCTTCCTGTCTTAGGCAAGAAGTTCTCCAGACACAAGATAGTACATCACAGGCAATTGCTCAAAAGCTATGTACTGGAGAGAAGTTATATTGATTTTTGTAAATGAAACTGGGAGAGTTCTAGCAATTCTGTTGCTGTCAAACTACAAATTTGAATATGGTTTGCTGTACAACAGAGAGCATTTTCTACAGGAAAAGAGCTTAGTCCACGGTAAAATGTGTTGATGGTGGCTGTGTGACAGCATTAGGCTCTGAATGCCAACAGGTCATGCACTGTCCATCCTGTGGTGTGGATATCACAGCCTCCTGCAGAGGGGGCAACAGAAAACTGAATAGGGGTGGTGATCTTCTCAGCCAGCAGCAATCTGTCACAGAGACCTTAAATCAGCTGCTTCATTTCTGTTTTAGGCTTACGAGCACAATGCAGACCTTCCGAATTGGTGTAAATTTTTTGCAGCATCTGTAAGACCTACTGCTGAAATTTCTGTGTGTAGCACTATAATTCTGCAGTTCCAATTATGAGAATATTATAAGAATTCCAATTATAAGAATAATTCTGTGAGTGGGGCTCAGGAAATCCCTCTGCCAATAACTTGCCATGACAATTTTAGTCAAGAGTGACTTATGCCCTGTGACAACAAATATCTAGGGAAAACATAAACACAGTGGACAACTGGAGAATAAAGAATTGCAATGAAAGCTATTATTTGTACCAGAACAAAAAAGTCTTCAGGTGTACAGCTCTGAGACTGTAAACTAGAAACAACCATGCTTTTAGGGATATAGTATAACTGCTTTAGGAGAAAACATGCTTTTCAGACAAAAGCTAAGGAAAGACAACTTCCTGTCTTCTTTCCAGAACTGAAAAGAATCCTTGATGTGATTTACAAGCTTAGCAGATATATATAGAGAGCCTACATGAGGAACAACTCATCTTTTGAATAACACCTGAAAAAACAAAGCATCTGGGCTGGGGGCAAACCTCACATCAATGTAAAGAATCTAAAAACTCTCGCTGCAGAAACCATGTACAGGGATTCTGGCCAGCTGCATACAATCCCAGAACACTGGCTTGCTACTAATGCAGATGAAGTCTGAAACAATGGAAGCATCTATTTCAGAATCCATTCTTCACTGTGCTAAACATGCAGCCCTCTATTTTTCCATCTCCCATTTGCTACTGAAGGTAGAGGTAGAGAGTCTGAAGGATCTGAGAAGCAATCTTTTTCTATCATCATTGCTTTGGGACTGAAGTCCTACTGTCCTGTACCATTTCAACATTTAAATCAAATTAAATTAGGGAAATATTTTCCTACTTTTAAAAATGAAATAACGTTTATTTCCTTTTTCTTTGTGGACAGGGTTGGTACATTGTAGGTGATCAAAGGTACTAGCACAGGACTGGTTTCTTTAAAAGCTTTGGATTTTTGCAAAACACAAGATTTGTAGCCCTCTTTCTCTCTCAAAATCTCACAACTCAACATCTTGATGTAGGTTTCTAAAGCATATATAGGCACCTCAGTGAGGTCTCAGTGTGACTTCAAGGTATACAGAGTTGCCCATGTGCATCAACTGTTCAACTGTTGAATTTCTTTGAAAAATGGACCTAATCCAACACAGGCTGACAAGGCTGTCTGGGTGTACAGCACCCAAAATACAAAAGAGAACAAGGTATTCAAAAATCACGGGCTATTTTTGAAATTTTGAGCCTTTTAGATATATCCATCTGTCTACAGAGAGACAATATGCACAATTCAGTTTTTAAGAGGTTTGTGACAAAAGCTGTGATGTGTAGAGTAAAAATAAACTTGAATTTCAATTCTTTCTCGATATTACTATGGAGACACCGGGCTGGAGGTTAAAATTCCAATCCTTGCAAAACTGTTATTCAAGAGGCAGTATTTTATTCTTGACAAATTCTTAGTTATTTATGGCATTTTTATGACATTGAAGAGGTTAACTGTACCTTCTGCTGGGAAATGCTTAACTTTTCCTTAAGAAACTAATTAGGAATGGAATTACAGTTTAAAATGATTCAAGCTCAGCATCATCTTGCTTTTAAACAAAAGGGTTTATCACATCTAAATGTCAATTTTTTGAGCCAGATAGCTTTCTATGTCAGAACTACTAGAGCAGAATATACCTAACAACATTTTCATTGGTCTGAATTTAATAATCAAGACCTTTAGTGTGCAAGAGATTATCAACTGATATGCGATCACCATAGCAATTCCAACAATACAGATTCTTCCTGCTGCAGATATAAAAGCATAGCCAAATAGAAGTGGTATTTGATATCCTCCTGCCAAAATTTAGGCTTCCACAAAAACTTCCTGGCAGTCATTACGCAGGTTAAAACCTCCTTTGACTCCTTTATCTTGTATTGTTTTGAAGTCTTTGTCTAAGGCTTAAGTGATCTTTGGATAGAGCAAAGAATCTAATCCATTATCAGAGAAGTTTTAACCTGATTTTATGAGGAAATGAGCTTCTACAGTATCTTGCTTATGCCTCCCATTAATAACTTTTGAGCTTGTCCAAGCCAGTCTAACTTGACAGAAGAGTGGAAATACCAAACACATCCGCATTTCTGTACATTTCTTGAAAACCACAAATTCAGTAGAAGGAGGACTGATTTGCTGATCCACTAAAAGTGAAGCAGCTAGATTTCAGCTGTCATGATTCCTGCCTGCTCTAGGTTTATTAAGCCACCTGGCTTGTGTCAGATGTGTGTTGTGTGGCCTCCAGACAAACCACACTGGATGATCAGCAATGAAGGTGTAGGAAGAAGACCAGGCATTGCTCAGAGCTAATCTGTGAGCTGGGGGCATCAGGAGCACATACTTGCAGCAAACAAGGCTTTGTTAGCTCCTCTACACATGGAAAAACCTTTTCTTGCTGAGGATGGGAAGCTCACAAGGAATGCAAAATGGCAGGAAATCAAGGAGCTCCAACATTCAACTGCAGACAGATGTAAGTGTTTGGGAACAAGAATATTATATATGCCTGTATTAGGTATGTGCTTTCAGGCACTAGGACCTTTGAAGACCAGCAAAGAATGTTTGCTTAGTGGAAGCTCTATGTTGTCTCAAAATCAGGATGAAATTGCCAATTCTTCAGCAGCTATAGCTCTACTTTCTGCTTGATGAAAATCAGGCTCAGTCTGCTTTAAGTTGCACATAACTATGAGTTCAATGCAAGTGCAAATCTCTCTAAACTCTAAAACTGAATGTAGTTAGACAGACTGTAAGAAAATTGGGAGAGAGAACCGATTCTTAAGATTGCTTGCTTGGAGGCTACCCCTAGTTCAGCCACTTCAAAGTGGAGCACTGCTCTGAACTTTCTACATGGACTGTTTGAAATGCCAAATCAACCTGTCACAGACAAACCTGTCCATTTGTTTGGAAAATCAGCCGGAAATTCACTGTCCTTTATACAGACAAGCATAGCTTAGAGTGTATTACAACTCCTACGTCATAACCCTAAGTAATGGTGATAGTAAAAATACTGTGAAAACACTGATGCATATACTGAATTTAGAATAAAACTTCTGTCCAGAACAACTGAGACTGATCAGTCATACAAGGAGCTACATTATACCTTAGATGTCCAAATCTTTAAACAGTCAAAGATGCAATCTTGTCTTCAGTATGATAAAGGTGTGGAGGGCATACTTAGGCTGCAGCAGAAGTAACGCCGAGTAGCAAAAAGGAATGTAAAGATCACAACCGTTTGCAAAGTTGCTACTTATTATGCAGAAACTAAAAAGAAATTTATATATGTAAATGCAAGATAGGTGCTGTGATATCTTTATGGATCTGACCCAGGGTACCACATACTGTCATGATTTTTAATTGGGACTGTCTGTTGGGTAAAAGCCAGAATTTTCTTAGTGAAAAAAAATATAAGGTCCCAAAATAAGCAATCAAATTTCCAGTTTCCAACATTCCTGGGTCTACAGGAGTAATTCTTCTCCCTAATAGAGGTTAAGCACTGAAACAAATGCTTACAGGGTCTGTAGGGTCTCCAAATGTGTAGATTGCAAAACTCAGCCAAGAATATCCCTTACCAGCCTTTAAAGCTATCTTTCATCTGAGCAGGGTGCTGGCCTAGTTGGCCTCCAGAGGTCCTTTCCACACATATTATTCTATAATAAGACACAGACAATTATATTTGCACTGTGCAGGAGATATATGCAGGCAAGGTTTATAAACCTGAGCCTAGAGCAAATTATGGGGTAGGTTTGAAATTTGGGTTAATAGATTTGTACACACAATAAGAACAGACCCTGCTTTCATGAGATTAAAGAATGCACACTATAAGAAGATGAAGACATGCCACTCAGGGATGAAAAGCTTCTAAAGCTACATGGAACAGAACATGACTGAGATTATAGGAAATGAGTTGACAAAATGTAAGGACAGGAATGACATTAAGTGTCTGTATTATTTATAAATGTGTGAGCAGTTCTAGACTGTTCTGTGTGCCAGTGCATGTAATTAAAATGCTCTTCATCCAATCTGCTCTCATGACTGCTTAGTGCATGGCGCCATTGAGAAGAAAAATAGCAACAAGTTACAGATGTTGACATTTTATTGAACTTGTGTTCCTTCCCATGAAGATGGAGATTTTGCGATGCATGTAGAGTAGAAGGTCCCATGCAGGGCATGAAAAGTCCTTGTTCAGCACAGAACAAGAGGAAAATATGAGAGAATTGTATTAGTATTAACTGAAATTTATTCTTTGCTAAGCACCTTATGGAAGGATAGCAAAGCATTATTTTAAAAGTGCTGAGAGGCACATTTCTTTAGGAGAAGGTTTCCTTTTGATTGTCTATAGCATTTGATAGATCTAATGCCTATTATTGTTTTAGATTTAATATCACAGGCATAATTGCAACGCCTTCTTGGTTTGCAAGCTCCCTGCCAGGAGGAACAGCTGGACAAATGCCTTGTGTTTTCACCTGTACTCTGTGGTGCTGAGCAGATGGTCTGTCATTAGACTCTGCTGCCCATCTGTTTGTTTGGAGCCCCTTGAGCCTCATTAGGAGTGAGGTAAGTCGCACAGTGAGGAGGTTCTCAAGTGCTGGCTGAAGTCTCAGACCTGCTTCTGTCCCAGCCAGGGTTTCACAGCTTCAGCTCAGCAGGGGATTGTGTTTCAGAAGCCTTGTCCTCTGGTGGATAATACCAAAAGTGAACTACAGTTGGCAGATGGCTAAATTCATTCTTCTTTTCATGGGGTAGAGACTAATCTAACTGCCATCAATAATGTGGAAACGGATCTCCATGTATAACCATGCTGTTCCCTCCACATATGCAACATATGGATTTGTTGTAGTTTAAGGGTCTCTGCCACGTAAGTCAAGAATCTGAAAGCTGAAGAATTAAATAGGGAAGAACTTTGGATAAATAAAGAAAGCTGTGACGATCTCTGGCTAGATGTCCTGTGGTTTTCTTTCCATTTTTCTTTCAGGAATGGAAGAGGCGGATACATTCAAGTATCCTGCTTATTTTGACACAAGATTGATGCCTGTAAGTAAATCTGGCAGGCTGAGAAATACAGGCTAGACCACCAGGGCTAGGTGTTTCTGAGAGACATTCCAAACTTCTTAGCTTTTCCCTGACTCAGTACCATACATTATACACCAGGACCGCTAGGAAAAGTATATTTTCCAACAGAGTTCTTCTGAATATAGTACCTTGCTAAGAAGGATGAGCTTTTTGGTTGTTTTATGTCACAGCAGCCTTTCCCCTATTGCAGAATCCAGTCTGAAAAGCTGGCTCTGGTGTGTGGACCACAGAGCAGCACATCAGCAGCTTCACAAAGGC
This sequence comes from Grantiella picta, assembly GCA_013397955.1. Lineage (NCBI taxonomy): Eukaryota > Metazoa > Chordata > Aves > Passeriformes > Meliphagidae > Grantiella > Grantiella picta. Next base: position 504,000 of record VZRM01001964.1, read on the forward strand.
AGTGCCTCTTGCAGGTTGAAGCTTTTGGGCTTATATAGATTTACAGCTATGTCTGACATGTTAAGACTGCAAGTCCCTGCTTTCCATTGGAGCATCCTGACACTCTTAAAGGATTCATGAAAGGCAAATAAAAGCAAAAGATGAAAAAAAAACCCCTTCCTACCTTCCTGCCATTTTAAGCCTCTCCTTTTCTGACTAAAGAAGATGAGAATTTAATTTAATTTAATTCTATTCTTTATGCATTTGGTATAAGCTGACTTGGTAGTGAAAAACAGGAAGGTGCCTCAATGCATGGCCCCCAGCCTATCAGTGTTGGCTGTGTGAAATTCTGATATCATCATGGGAATTTAAAATTTATAACTGAGGTCAACCTTGAGAGTTAAGATTGTTATTGACAACCATATGTTACATAATTGGTATCACTTCTATCAAAATTTGAAGTGCACCTAATACCTTAAATGGCCAATAAAAGCCAGGGAGCACTTAATTTGACTGATCACCCATGGAATACTTTTCCTCTTCCAACCAATTATCCATAAAAAACAGGCGGTAGGCATAAACTATGTTGGATGTTCTCCTGCAACAGATTTTCCTTCTGAGATGTCTGGGTTTTGATAGTTTTGAATAATCTCTTGTCTTTAAAATGTTACATCCAAAACTTTCTAGAACAAAAGAAATCAAGATGCACAGATACATGAAGGGGAAACAGCCTGTTGTTCTGACAGAGTTGTTAGAGGCTTAGTTTTTGTGGTTGTTCAGAGGGAAGGTTTGAGGTATGACTATTGCCTGCCTGTTGTTGAAACTGGAAAGAGGAAAAGCTGATAACAGAATTTTCCATTTGAATTAGGCTACAGCCTCTGGGAAATAAAGAGCTTTTCCAAGTTTAATGTAATTTTATTTCTGATTTGCCTTTCAGGGAGTTACACAAGGGAAAGAAATATCTCTGCATTAATAACATGCATCAGGTCTTCCAGATTATTTTAAAATATCGGTCACAAATGAAAAGAATCTAAAAATAAACTATATCAATTTCATTCCTGGGCATTCATTGCAGAGTCACCTCTATATTTGGTAGTGATAATTGTTAATGTTATATGCTTACTAGTTGCACTGATACTGATATTTAATGTTCCTCCTGGCCTGACTGGGCAAGCACTTCTATGCCATCAATAAGTAACACACAACTGTGGGGTTTAAAACTACACTTGAGAATTCCTTCTCACCGCCTTGTATTCTGCAATACAAGTAGTCAAATAGCACCAGTCTTGCCTCGTTTTTTCAGACAGGATGGAAACCCTCAGTTTTATGTGTGGCTGAGTGGAGCCTTCAAGACCTGTGAATCCAGCACTGGTTCTAGGGTGGCTAGGAACTGTGAGGGAGTAGCTGGAACGAGGGTGAGTGGTTCTTGTTGTGTGCACATGAACCACCTTCAAGGCTCCTGGTGAGTCATGTTCCCTGCTGCTTGGGTAGATTTGGCACTATGCAATCATACAGAATGAAGAAACCATTCCATGCTATGTTTCCCCGGGAGCAGCTCAAAGCCTATATCGTTGTTTAGCAAGTCACGACTCAGCTGCTTCTCCTCCTGCAATGTGGGGCTCAGTACATAAGGAGCCAGTTTTCTAGAGCTGCCTGTGCACAAACTTGGAGTAGCTGGAAGGAGGATCTAGGTTTTTCATCGCTCTGTCCTTGTCGGCTCCTTCCTTCTGCTGGCAACAGAGGCGACTCACCAGTGTTGCCTTAATACTTCTTTTCTACAGCATAACTCACAGTGTAAATTGACTAAAAGGCTGCCCTTGCATTTCTCTGTGGAGTCCAGTGTTCTGTGAGCAGAATAGAAGGCTCCATGGAAAAAAGGCTTCATAATGTGTCATGGGTCACGCAGGTAAGCTGATGTAATTCCACATGAATTCTGAATTACAGGCAATTTATCATCATGGCTATGAAACCATGAATGGTGCATAAAGATCTATAGCCAGAGCATTAGGGGCTTGTTAACAGATGGTAATTAGTTCTATTTTAAGGATGGCTAGGCAAGTCAGCTCTTTTTGTGACAAGAAAAAAATAAGGACAAGGTCATCATCTGAGGCATGAAACTCTTGCAGTTGTTTTCACTTTGTGATCAACTATAACCCAGGGCAGACATGCTCCTGTTGTCTGGAAGCAGTACACAGAAATGTAAATGTGACTGAAGGTTTTTATTGATTTTCAAGTGAAGAGAGATATTCATGTGCCAGATTACTTTAAAACGCCTTGCATCACAAGGCACAGCTTGTTGTAGAAATAGCAACAGAAGTTATAGAAGCCTGCACTGAAAATATCAAAGTTGAATGCAGTGAAGAGGAAGAGTTTGTTGCAGATCATTGCATAAAGAGTTATGAAGATACAAAGCCAGGGAAGTGTGAACTTTCCATTGTGATTTTCTTATTGGTTTTTATTATCAGTGCTGCTGCATGAGTGCCTGCCTTGCTGAACAGGCAAGGAAATAGAAGTGAATGGAAAGCAAACAAAAAGGACTGGGTACTTTTGAGCTACTTTACATTACCCTGGCAAGTGCATGAAGATCTGTTGAGGAAAGGTCAGGGGGAGCTACAGCCTCCATTATCAATGTTCACAATACCTTTCTTATAGGAAAAGTAGCTGAAACACTGAATGGCCTCCTTCCCTCCCCAGCACCATCTCAACTGACTCTCTAGTGACAAAGGACAAGAACCAGAAAGTGCTAATCAACGATAAAACCAGTTATTTTTATGCCTTTTCTCAGTATCAGGCAGTAAGCTGAACTTCACATGAAAAAGTAGAACTCCGCTATTTTTAGAGGCTAATTATTAACAAAAATAACCAGAGTATTCTCTCTGTACAAATTATTTTCTTAAATTAGCAGAATATTTAATGGAAGCCCTCCTCTGCTTTGCAAATTTCTAATGCACTGGTCTCTGAAAGTCACTTTGCAGCTGATATTCTTCTCTTCCCCTCTCACTGAGTCTTCTCTTCCCCTCTCACTGAGTTTCAGCTGTTTCACAACAGCTCTATAGGAAGTTCTTTAGGAAGACATTATATTCTGAAGGCTTTCCTGAGCTTTAGAATGGAGGAGGAAAATTATCCAATTGACCACCTGCTCCATCTCCTAGCCAAGCTTTTGATCTGCACTTCAGTGTACTTTCAAATGTACTTCAGCTCTAGAGGAGTTCTCTGCCTAAGAAGTGTCCAGGTTTATGACTTCTCACTCTCTGCAGGATAAGTGAGGACAGGAAGGAGAACAAGACTGAGAAATGGCAGTTCCTGAGCTGAAGTGCCTAAGAAAATCAGCACACTGACTTACAGTGCAGTGCTGCTTCAGAACCATCAGCAAACAGGCGCCAACATCGAACAGAAGTCCCACACTGGGCACTTTCATTTGTCAACTGGCAAAAAATAACATTTCCCTGCACAGAGCAATGACACCCTGCCACTTTCTTTGGAGCTGTAGCTCACTGGATCTTAATATGTTATATCACAGGTTTTCTCTTTATCAGCTGGCAGTTTTTTGTTCTCTGTGTTGGTGTGAAGTCCATAGCACTGCATGACCTTGAAGGAATCTGCCATTTCTTTTTGTGTGTTATCAGAATTTTGCATCAGTTTGTGACAGATGAAACCCCTAGAGGAGGAATGTGACTCTCTGAATCAATAATTACGATGGAAGATGGCTCACTGAAGATGGGCAAGGAAGAAGTGGCCATGAAACTCAGGGAATAATGCACATGCCCACAGCTGTGGGAAAGAAGTTGATTTTGAGTGAATCAGCTGGTAGTTTAAACGTTTCTCCCTGAGTTCATTAAAAGAACATGAACACCTCCTGAGTTAGCCAGACTTGCTTGGGGGACTGTGATTACGCAGCCCAACAGGAAGTACAAAAGTTGAAAAACCAGTGGAATAATTTCAGTGAGTGCAACGGGGTTGTGCTGCCTTCAACTCACATTATCCTTCCCAGTGTCTGGGGACACCCAGTGTCATGACCATGAACATTACAAGAGCACATTGGTATTATGACTGAACTGCAATTGCAGTTCTTACATTTTTCTAAGTTTTATTTGTATTCCATTTTCAGCGTATTTTGTGTCCCTCTGCTATATCAGAAATCCCATGTAATGTCAACTATCTTCAAAAAAGACATTAATGGGACATTTGATATTAAATGTTACATCTTCCATGCATGGAATTTCTAGAAGAAGCCAATCAAAAGCATATTGAATTCTGATGACTATTTGTAATTACTATTTTCATTCATAGTCATTACAATACAACTCTTGCAATGAAATTCAAAGCTTTATTTTTTTTTTATCAGATGTTAAGGGTACAACTGTAGTTAAATCTCTGGGGAGAAAACTGGCAGAAAGCCATTTTAGCTTGTGCTCAGGATCCCCAGCTGCTAAAGTGAAGTCAGTAGCTTTTTGGCCTCACAAACATGGTAAAGTATATGGTAGGAGGAAAATTCTGACTCTGCTCTCTCCTGGGCACCTAAAGTTCAGGAAGACACTTCCCCTTGAGATTTAGAATGAAGAATGCATGTTGTCCCCTCCAGGAGTGAGAATGTATGAATTTTGTGCTGTCTGGTTTCAGGTAAGTTAAAATACTGCAACCAATCTACCCTGAGCCACCTCCATTGCTATTCACCACGCAGCTGTCTCCATCCTGGCTTTTGCTGCTATAATTTGCCTTCCCTTTCCTGTTGCTGCCATTTTCATAAGGGATTGGCAGCACTTTCCCTTTGTGTCTCAGCACTTCTCTTGATGCTGATTCATAAGGCAACAAATGTTATTTTGAGAGGAGGGTGGGCACAGGCTTGGCTAAGACAGAATGGAAATCCTCGCCCGACTTATGGACACAATGTACAGTGCTTTGTCCACAAAACACAACCTATGACTGTCCTGACACCAGTGCCTCTTTTGCAACAAGCAAAGGCTGCCTGCACTGCACAGTGTCAGCTGGAGCTGAATCCCTCCTGCATGTCTCAGGCAAGCAGGGGCAGTCTGCATTCTGCTCCCCCATTTCTGCAGTGACCACATGGCTTTTCACGCTTTTCTGCTGACATCCTTCCTGGGTTCTGATTGTTTCTTGTTGTGTGAAAAGACTTGGCTCTGCCAAGAGCATCCACAGGAGCAGCTGGGTAATGAGACCTCCTTGTGCATGCGTGAGTGGCTCTTCCTTCCCTTTACTTAGGCACTAATAGAGAAGAAATATAGATGATTGGTGTAGAATCATCACCGACTGAAAACGTGGCTCCACTTAGGAAAGCTGTAGAGCAAAAAGGAAATTACTAGCGACAACAAGAGCAGAAAATGTAACTGACAAGAGAAAGATCTGTATAACTGGGCTTCTGTTCAAATTAGTCTTACATTGATGCTGTGTAAGTAGGTTGATTAGTGTGAAGACTGATGTTTTCTGATCAAAGTGCTTCTGACCTGTGAATTTCACTGATTCATGTGACTTTTCTTAACCTGAAAAGCTCAGAGAGTGAATCTCAGCTTTAGAAAGGTTTTTACTATTCACAGTTGTGAAGAAACCTTGAAAAGACTGAGTAAAACTTTCTGGGTACTGAAAGGCCTATAAAAGGAACACATTGACGCAGATTCAGTGTCTTTTTTTAGCCAGTCTTATCACCTTTCCACATATAAGGTTGGCATTATTGTTCTTTAGCCACAGTATGGGCACAGCATGATGTAAAGCAATGCAAAATTCATTCTTTGTTGCACCAGGCCTATCTGTGTTCCGATGGCAGAACAGACCTTCAGCTTTTCTTGCCTTTTGAAGAGCTGTTGTACTGGCCTAAAAACCCCTAAAATAAAATAAATAACTAAAATAAATAAATAAAATAAATAGATTTTTTTAAAAAATGAAAAAAAAAGCTGTGAATTGTTCAAGATAACTTGGAGTTAAAGGATAAGGCTGAAAGTTTCACTTGCTGGTTATTTGAACATTAACATGATCTCAGAAATTGGAAAAAAAAGAACAGAGAAATAACAGAACTAAAAATAGCGTTTCAATTCAAGGTGATTCAAGGTTTTATTGACATTGAGTGGTTTTTCTTTTTCCTTTTTGGAACGTATCTAGCTTCATGGGATCCTGTTTCTTTAAATATTTCTTCTGTTCATGGAGTGATTGGCAGCTGAGTGGGATAGAGGAGGAGAAGAAGCATCAGCTCTCACTTCTGAACTGGCTGCACATTCAGAATTAATGGGGAGGGAGAGCTTTCTGACAAGGAGAAGATTTTGAAAATGTGAAAAACACAGACAAAAAAATAGGATTTTTCATAGACATATAAATCAGGGGAGTATGCTCTCAGTACTGTCATACAAATCAAGAACCGCAGTGTTTGGTCTGTTAATGTAACTGAAGGTTGGCTGCCAAACCACCCTAGGCTCTGTCTAGGATCAATAGGAAGAAAAAGGTTTCTTTAAAATATGGATTGAGATGGGCAGGATTTCCATTTGGAGGTGTTTGTCTCTGCTGCTCAGACAGGACAAGAAGGCCAGCAGCACAGAAACCTTATTAAAGAATTTGAATTTATATGATCAGGTTCCAGATCCTAGCTGATCCAGTCAAACGAAAATAATAACAGGAAATAATAAATATTCGTTGATTAAATGACAGAGAACATTAGGACTCTATCCAATGAGTTGTGCACATTTCTTAAACTAGTATGGAAAACAAATTACTGTCATCAAGAAGATTTGCAAAAGAAAAGGCTTGTAAAAATGTTTGGGGTGGGTTTTTTTGTTTTATTTTGGGGTTTTTTGGTGTGTGGTTTGTTGGGGCTTTTTTGGTTTTTTCTTTTTTTTTGAGCCACTGAATCCCTGGAGGTAAAATCATACAGCACCACATTAAAAAAAAAAAAAAGTACTTATTTTTCTCCTTTTACTGACAACACAGTAAATTTCAGCAGAACTCTGAAGCATGTTGCAAGTCAGAGGAATGCAACATTCTGCCACCAGCAGCAAGACACACAAACCAAATCCCTCAAACAATAATGTTTCTTTTGAAAACATACCATGGAGGAAGATCTAAACGGTTAAAAGATGAAGGAAGAACATGGAAACTGAAAACAGCATCTCCCCTAACTCTTTGAGAAGGCCCAAATAAATAATACTATCTTTATTTAACATAGGATTGCTCACTAAAACAGATGATTTAGAAGGATTTTGATTTTAAAATGGTGTCAGAGATAGCAAAGTCATATCCAGCAGTTAAAAAACAAAACTAATGCAAAGTGAAAAAAGCTAAATATAGAATTGTTGCCTAGCACATTAAGTTAATTGACTTGACTTCCTTTGTTCTGTACAGTCTGTACAATCCAGTGACTTTAATAAATCATTGGTTCTTTTCATTTTATTGAGATCTCAGTTCATCAGGTGCAAAATCCCCGTAGTGAAAAGAGATGTGAACATACTCAGCATTTCACAGAATTGAATGTTGGAGAAAAAACAGAGACTGTGTTCCTTTGTCATAAATTCCTAAATTTACCAGATTTTAAAATATCAACCAAAGAAAAAAGACAAACGAGATGTGTGAAATAGAAATATAAAGCACTTAGATTTCCAATTTTATTCATATCTTGTGTTTGCTTTCACAGAATCACAGACCAGCTGAGGTTAGAAGGGACCTCTGGAGGTCACCTGGTCCAGCCCCCATGTTCAAGCAGTACCACCTCAGGCCAGTTGCCTGTGTGTGTCCAGATGGCTTTTGATTATCTCCAAGGACAGAGACACCACAACCTGGGCGATCTGTGCCACTGCTCAGTCATCCTTGCAGCAAAACTGTATTTCCTGGTTTTCAGAGGGAACCTCCTGTGTTCCAGTTTGTGCCCATTGCCTCTGACCCTGGGCACCACTGAACAGAGCCCAGGTCCACTGCAGGATCATGAAATGGATTGGGTTAGAAGGACCTTAATCACCTCGTCCACCCCACTCTGCCAGAGGCAGCAACACCTTCCACTAGACCAGGTTGCTCAGAGCCCCATCCATGCACCTGCATGATCACCAGCACACTTTAAGCTGGAATAGCCAAAGACTGGGGAGGCCTGGGGTCCAGGCAGGGCTCCCTGGGCAGGAGATCTGTCCTGGTACCCCAGGGGGGCTTGTGAATGTGAAGAACGTAAGGGACAATGTGTGAGTGCTGCATATTTGCAATGAGCACCAGGCTAGGCCAGCTGTCAGGTGGGACACCATGTGGGGCAGGTAAGGGAGCCCAGGATCCAGGTGGGCATCTCTATGAGCTGTGAGATGTGTAGGTGTTACAGAATTTAAGAAAACAAGACCAATTATATTTAATTGCTGAATCAAAGGTGTGAATGCTTGGGAGTGATCTAAACTGAAGCAAGTATTTTTTAAATGCTCCCTTTCTGCATTGGGAGCTTGTATTCCTAACAGCTCACCAGGTTAGTTGAATTTAAACTTACTTCAACTCAGCTGTCACTGTATCTAAAATATGAGGTAGGTTTTGCAGTTGAAATGGAAGGGTGCATCTTCCTGTGATTCTCCACAGCTAAACTGATCTTTGTCACAACACCCATACAGAGAAACACTGTGAATACAAAGGATATAAAGAAATATAAAGCTAGGAGATTTCAATGAAACTACCTTTTTAAACATGAAGTTTCTCTAGCAACAGATGAATGTATATGAATACATATATATATATACACAAACATTTGATGTGATATGAGACTTTAACCAGGATTTTATCATTTTACATGAATCCACATAGGCACAGGCATATTAATGCATGTTTAAGGAACTGTGTGGCTGAAATTATAAATGATCACAATGTTAAGGCAATTATTGAATTATTAATTAGCATAGTCCTGCTCATTTAGAACTAGCGGTGCATATCACATTTGCATTTTAGTTCTAAGACAGAGAGTAGAGTAACTTTCTTGATTTGGAATAGTGCCAGAGTAGAAACTGTTGTGTGACTGAGTATCTTTTGATAATTCATCTTTTATCAGACTCTGGAACTACACTGGGTATCAATGTTTTTTTTAATGGTGATGGGATTTTATAACCATGTTGAAGCAGCTAACTAAACTTAAATCTCAAGTTTAAAATACCCATGTAAAGGAGAGCTTCTCTGAAGCCTTCCTCCTGGTTTCAGCTGGGACAGAGTTAATTTTCTTAGTCGCTGGCACAGTGCCGTGTGTCTGACTTAGTATGAGAACAGTGTTGTTGACACATTGATGTTTTGGTTGTTGCTGAGCAGTGCTAACTCTAAGCCAAGGACTTTTCAGTGTCTCATGCTGTGCCAGTGAGCAGGTGCACAAGAAGCTGGGAGGAAGCATGGCCAGGACAGCTGACCCCAACTGGCTGAAGGGATATTCCACTGGACATCATGCTCAGTCTATAAACTGGGGTGAGATGGCTGGGAGCCACTGATTGCTGCTCAGGGATGGGCTGGGCATCAGTCTGTGGAGAGAAACTATATTGTGCATCACTTCTTTATCTCTCCCTCTCAATTTTATTAAAATTATTAATATTATCATTAGTAGTAGTAGTAGAAATAGCACTGTTGTTATTATTGTATTTTATACTCTTTCAATTATTAAATGCTTCCTAGCTCATGAGTTTTATTTCTTTATTTTTTTTTCTCCTGATTCTGCTCCCCATCCCCCTGGGGAAGAAAGGGAATGCAGGAGCAGCTGTGTGGTACTTATTTGCCAAGTGGTGTTAAACCATGACACTCTGCTTAGTAATGGACAAAGAAATACTAATGTATCTGCAGACCAGAAAGGCAGACGTGTATTTCTGAGACTAGTCCCCAGTTATAGCAAGGACAACATACATCCTCTTAACCACTCCGTGAATTTAGCCTAATGAACTACACTTGCTCATATTTGGCCATTGAATGTTATTTGGTATTGGTTTACCTAGTGTGAGAAATTTCCTTGGAAGAGACTGAGATTAATAACACATCCATTCCAAGCTTGGTAATATATTTTTTCCCAGGAGGGCTTTGAATGCCACAATTGACTCTTCAATGTGTTTTCAGCAGTTACTTAGGAAAATAGATATGTATCTAACATTCAGAACACAAGTAATACCTCTAGTTTCAGCAGAATTACTCTTTCTCCATATTATACAAGGTAGATGAGGAGTGTTTTTAAATACCCTGCTGGTATGGAACTTGATTCTACAATAAATAATCATGCTGACTGCTACTGACACACATGAGCAAACCAGTGTGTTCAGCATTTCTTGCGCTATTAATCAAACATTTACGGAAATGTTCAAAAGATCTTCAGTGATTTATGTTAACTTCAGTGGGTTCTAAACCACACCTGTTAAAAAGTTATCTACATAATGTATTTCAAAAGCAGCAATTGATAGTAGTGTTGATATAAATCAGGCTTTTGTAGCTTTGTGTTAACGATCAAGTAAGCTTTTGGTATCTTACACCCACCTTTTAAACACAGCTAAGAAAGGGATACAAAAAAACATCCTCCTAATATTTTTTTATATAACCATGAAACAGAATGATGAAAACTCTATTCTTGAGCAAAACCACTGGTGATTCATCCTTTTAAATACAATTTTATACATGGACGTGAGCGGGTTTTGAATCTATATTAATAAAAAATAATTCTGATGAAACTGATGGATTTATATGAGGGTGAAGCTGTCTTGAGCTTAAACTGCTTTTGTTTCCAGTAGGCATGGTTGGAATACTCGGTTTTACCCGGTGGAGGTATCTTGCCAACATAAATACTTTCTCCCTTCCCTTTTACAAAGTGACAAAAACATATTTTATGAGCACTAAGGAGCATTATTGGTTTTCTGTTGAGAAAGGAACAGACCTAAAAGATACAAAGATGGCACAGAGATTTTTTTTCTTCAATAAAACAATGGTATTGCAGCTATAAGAATAGTTTCACATTTTAATGGAAAATCTCAGAGTAATAAGTGCCAGCACCTTCTTTACTTAAAATCCTTATCTATCTTTGCCTCCCACTAAGTTTATCTGATTAAAAAAATTCTCTTAGAAAAGCAGGACAGAAATTGAATGTCAAATATGAAGAAAACAGAAATGTAAACCCATTGGCCTAGTTTTACAATTTTTTAGGCTAACCTTCATTAAACAGTATACACACTGTCCCGGTGCTAGTATTATTATTCATTAAAGTATGTTTGAAAAATCTAAGAAGTGTGAGATGGAGTTTGGCACTGGAGGCTTGAATTAATCTCTTGGTACTGAATAAGAAATCCAGATAGGTAGCAGGACACACACTTTGAACAGCCTTGGAAATTGCAATCAGCTTTTGGATTTAATAGAATATAAAGATTCAGCAATTTAGATATTAATAGAAGGGTAATGTAGTAGAAACAGTGAGCTAGGAAAATGATCTTTTCAGTAATATGCCAAGTTCAGCGATGAGAATGTGCCTGTGAGGTGAGATGAGGTGAGTTGGAGCTGAGCTGCTGCTTAGAATCCTGACATGGAGACAAGTGAGGAATATTGCACGTTGTCCTGGTTCTCCTCATCAGAGTGGAGATTGGGGTGGGTTTCAGGTGTGTGATCAAAGCTGTAAGAGCTGGTGGAAAGTTTCCACTGGCAGAGTCTCTCTCACAGAATGGTAACTCCCTTATTGGTGAGATTAACAATTGATTAACCATTTGTGAGATAATGCTGGCAAAGGCAAAATTTAATGGAGAATTTCAAGGAAGCTTTAAAATACATACCTTGATGGCTAATTAAAAAGAGCCATGTTTTTTTCTATGCTATGTTCTTCCCTTGCTCATGATTGGTGGGCGTGAATCTCAGCCCTAGAACTACATACTGTCTCCTCTTATTTCATAACTGACTAATCTGTCAAAAAGCAGTGAATGTTGGGCTTATTCTCTTTGACAGAGAAATTGAGATTTGCATTAGACCTTACCAGCTGTTGCGGCCCCCCTATTATCTCCTTATTGACAGGCTGTAAAAGGGTGAATTGATTCACTCCTCCTATGGCCTCCCGCTACCTCTGCCCACAGCTCCTTGATTCCTGACATTTGTTAAAACTGACAGTGGAACAATGATCTGCAAGTACACAGGCTCCAAAAGGGGGGCTAAGGAAAATGTGCACCTGCTGCTAAATGGAGCAGTGGCCCTGGTGACAATGGATGTGGAAAAGGCCAAGGTACTCAGTGCATTCTTCACCTTGGCCTTTGCTCGTAAGAGCAGTCTTCAAGGAGTCACAGAATGATCCTATGGCTTTTGCATGATGAATTTAAGTAATCATTTCTATTGTTCCTGTGCTCCTCTGTATTTTGACTATATTCCTTCCTTCCTTCCTTCCTTCCTTCCTTCCTTCCTTCCTTCCTTCCTTCCTTCCTTATAAAATATATTCCCTTTTTTGCCCTCACTCCCCAGTAACTGTTTTGTATCACTGTTTTGCATCCCTGATCTGCTTCAGGCTTGTAGATGGTCTTCTGGGTTTTATCAAACCCAACAAAACTGAAGGGGTAATGCTGGCCCTTACTTTTTTTAAGGCTCAAAAATAGGCAAGCATCCTTAGCAACTGCTGAGCACCCTCTGTTCCCAGTAAATTTGGCTACTCCTAATTAAGTTTAAAACCCTGTGCCTCCTAAGGAGACAACTATGCTTTGATGTGGCTAACTCTATCTCATTTTATTTCCTCCTGAAACAGCTCTTCCAGATGTACGTTTAGACAAGATACAAACTGGGGGTAAGAAGCAGAGGTGCTTTTTAGATTTGATGTCTCTTTCTAGGAAAAATATGAAACTATTAACCCAAAATACTGAGGTGTAAAACATAGCAGATATACAGCTGGGCTCAGTCACAAGGGATTTCTGCAGAACACACTTTACTGACCCTACTTGGCCATGTGCATTAATCAGTTAGTCTTGTGCTAAGTTCTTTCAGTTAGGAAAATATTCTTCCTTTCCATTTTCATAACAATTTCTGCACAACCTTTAGTTAAAAAGAGGAAACAAGATACCATATAATACAGTGATCATGGGCCTGAGAAGATGACCTGTAAAAGAGATTACTGTGTGCTGAACTTGATTTGCGAAAGAGGAGACTAAGGGAGAATAAGCCTGCAAGTACTTGAAAGGTAGTTACAAAGAACGAACAAGTGAACTATTCTAAATAGCAGCAGGTGAGATAATGAGATGAAAAGGCAACAACCTGCAATTACTGAGGTTCAGATAGGACAATAAGAAAAACTTGTCCACTATATGGTCTGTGCAGCACTGGAAGAGGTTGCCTAGAGAAGCAGTGGAATCTCTGTGCCTGGAGATTTTCAAGACTTGGCCAGAGACAGCAATGGCCAACATGATCTAATGCTGGTGACTGTTCTACCCTGGGTGTGACGCTGCATGAGATGGTCTACAGAAGTTTGTTCTAATCAACACATCTGTGTTTCTGCATGCCACAGTTATCCCTACTTATATAGGGCTCAGAGGTGTTACTCCTGATATATTCTGATGTAACTCAGAGTAAAAAAAAAAAGTACATCTCCTGTACTTCAGACAGGTTAATATGTAATATTGGGCACAGTCATGAGATATTTGGTCCTCAAATATCTGGTAGTTCAGAATGAGTTACAGAAAGGTAAATAACTTCCCTGTTTGTGACTAAGAAAAGGATATCATTATCTGGTCTTTATCACAACCTGGGGTCAAATTTTACAACAGATTAATGAATAGCACAAGGATGCAACTAGAAACTGAAACAGATAGCAACATATCCTCTCTTCCTATCTAAATGAGAAATTAAGGTTAAAGCAGAAATAAGTTTGAACTGGTAGATTGTTGAGGGAAGGCCCTGGCTTGGTCACATATTATTCTGGACTCTGAGATAATTTTTGGGCACTCCTGGTCCTTTGGAAGCAATGAAACATTAGCTTTCTGGCCAAAAGAGGACAAGAAGGACAGGAGAACAGTGAGGCCAAGCAGGATGCCAAGTGTGCCTTGTGGTCCCTGAGGAAACACTTCAACACTACTCCTTGGAGACCAAAGACATATTACTGCTTCCCAACCAGTAGATGTTTACTCTCATCATACTGATACAAGAGAGGGAAGTGCTGCTTTTTCTTTTATAAAGGCAGCAGGAGAGGAATTGTGGCAGAATGTCTCAGATAAACCTGGTACTTTGGGACAGGACAAGGAGAGCACTAGGAACTGAGGTGTGTGCTCCAGACCAAACAGAATGCTGAATGGGAAGCTTTCCAACCGCACTATGATGAGGAGTTTGGCACAAGAAAAAGCTGAGGAGGACAGTGGTATAAAACAGTATCTTAGAAAATACCCACCTCCATGCCCCTCTTCCAAGGTGGGTCACCCCTCCCCGAAAAAAAAAAAAAAAGCTTAAGAGCTTAAGGAATTCCTTTTCTGTGAACAATGTCTACAAAAGGTGGTAATGCCTCTTTTTAAACAAGAATTCACGCTGTGAGGAAAGGACACAGGTACAGTCCTGAATAAACACAAATTCCAAGCGCATGTACTGCAGGACAGGATATTTAACTGAGGGAGAATGGTATTCTCCTCACCTTCTTTATTCTGTCTCTGTCAAAAATTTCAGCTAAACAATTTGTTCTCATCTTAATATCCTTTCAAATATTTTATTACTAAAATATTCTCTTCATTTTGAGAAGCAAAAACACTGAGATTTTATTTATGATCACCTAGCATTTCACACTCAAAATACAAAGGGAAATTATCTTTAATTTCAGCACTTAACAGAATTTTCAGAAAAGCGAACTTGGCAGTGAGTGCTTCTGAAAATGAGTCTGCCTTATTTCCAATTCTGGTCTCTAAATCTCAGAATAGTTGATGCAATAAAATAAAGATAAATAGGTTTTCTATTTCAGATTTTTTAACTGAGTTTCTGTTTTTATAATTCCGTAGATCACGGAAAAAACAGCATTTTACAAGCCTTTTAAAATTTTGGGTTTTTTTATTTTTCAGAACTGGAACCTAACAAACCAAGCTTACAAGAAATATATAAAGCTATCACCCTTGACCTCACTGTACCTCTTAAATCATAGAATCAGTCAGTACCTGTTCAAAGACACAGGAAAGAGCCAGGTAGGCTGTGATTAATCATCAATTACTCCATTCTGGCATGGGGGTGACGCCCTTGTGGTCATCAGCTCAGCCATTTAATGGGTAATCTTTTTGCCTCCTTGAGATGAGTGCTTCTTACTTCTGTTATTTAGAGGTTACTCCCCAAGGGGAAAAAATATGGAAAAGACCCATTTTATCCAAAACTTCTAGATCTAAATAGAGATGGAATTAAAGCTAGTGAACAGGGCAGCAGATAACAGGATTCTCTGTAGAATCAGAGGTAGGAGCAATTAATTTCATCGTTCACCCACTTCAGCTGCTCATTACCTCACCTGTCAAGGGACTGAACTTTGCGGCAAACCCAGATAGGCTGAGGCAAAATCTTATTAAAAGAATAGGCTGAATGCTTTTTTAACTTTAAGTATCGCTCTGCTTTGCTTTTACAAGTAAGGGCACAAGCCTTCTTCTTTCACAATCAGGCTGAGGATGGAGCTCTGGAACGAACATGAATCAGTCTTGCTAAGCTCACCTTTCACGTGGGAGTAGAACAATTACAAAACCTATCACCTACAGTATTGCTCGTGCTCTTCTCTGAAGAATGTGGTGCTTTTCACAAACTGAGGCTGGGAAGAAAGAGTCATTAAAGCCTGTTCACTAGCATGGAACTTCTCTTTTAGCATTGGCACAATAAGACATTACAATTTGGCCCATGATGTCACCAATATGAACCATACACTTTCCAAGAATCCTAGTCTTCATGACACTAAAATGTAACTCACTAAAACAATGCTATGATGGCAGAGGATGAACCATGCTAAGATATCTTTATCTTGAAACTCTGCTTTGAATGATTGCTGTTATTCTTTTACTTAAGCATAAGTGTTCCTTCATCCTATCACTATTGTTAATGCCAACTTAAATCTATTTTCTGATTCATAAAATGGGGCCAAAATATCATGGTCAATGCCTTGAACTTTTTGTATTAAATTTGAGAAGGAATGGGTTACATTTAGCTATCTTCAGCTGAGCTAAATTAATGTTCTGCACAGCCGAAGTTGTAGAAGATGGCTCAGAGTCATATTTTTGCAACCCCATGGGGTAGGGGAAAGGGAAGGGGGGACAAAAATTCATAGCTTGAATTGGCTAGAAACCAAAAAAAGCCCCTATGAGTATGTTAGAGCTACCTTGTTCTAGTCTAATAGCATGGGCTACTTAGTTCTAGTAGGAGCATTGTAAAGGATTAAAATGTGTTGGAGGTGGACTGTTCCCTTCTTTAACTCAGAATTGCCTCCATAGCCCTTGGGAATTTGGCTACACCCACAGTGAAAGATTCCTCACTGACATCATGGGTCAGCTTTCTGCCTGCCTGGTCAGCAGTGCAAAACATCTGGGTCATGAGCCAGTGGTCTGATCTCTGTAGCTCACCTACCCCACTTGCACAAGCCCACAACTTTCCCTGTTCAAAGTTATGTGACACAGGCTGGTGGCACACCACTCAGCAAGGTTGACATTTGTGTAATAAAGTTCCTCCTCAGCTGGCTCTGTGACACCAGGCCAGACATCTTGTGACTCCTGGTAGTCTAAGATGTACACCATACTGCAGTGCCATTTCTCTCGTGGGTAAACATCACCCACTCATTAATGTTCATTCATATGTGGTGTTCTAAGCAATTTTATAACACCAAATAAGAATTTTCTACACCACCTTTCACTAATAAGCCACAGAGTTCAAGAGTATGAATGGGAAAGCTCAGAGGGATTAAATTCTATCTCCAAGATCACCCAGCATGAAACCCAGGAGCAAAACTTAGTTTTACTGAATAAATTCAGTCCACTTTTCTGTTACACACACTCCTTCTCTGCTTCTGGTAATCTGTGCTTTGGTAACTTGTTAAGGAGAAACCCCTCTTCCTACTCATGAATCACAAATAGAAGCTCATGGTTTCAACAGATTTTATAATACCATTTTTCCCCCTCAGAAGTGGTATGACTGGATTTCATGCAGATAGGACACTGTAATCTCCCCACTTCTAATAACAAAATAGTTAGTTACTTTTGCTGACCTGGATCACATAATCCTGAATCAGTTATGTTCATCTGTTTAGGGAAGCACATCTATTAAGCATGTTACCTCAAATCTAACCAAAGCCCAAGGTTTGCATAATAGGACATTCAGGGAGGACTCTATTTTGGTACCATAAACAAATGAACTAATTTCTCTATCTTCAGCAATGAGACAGGAATATTTTCTCTCTACAGTCACTGTGAAGTCTTCAGCACAAGAATTGCTTTTAATGAAATTACTGAGCAATCAGATTGTACAAAACCAGACCAGTTTCAGGTTCTAGGATTGTTTCAGTCAGACACTAGCCTGCTACATATAGATGTAGTCTGTTAGATGTGCACATAAACCCTGGCACTCCATGCTATTGAAGCACTTAGTGCTGACTGACAGTATTTATAGGGGGTGTATGAGAAAGATGGGGACAAACTTTTTAGCAGGGCTTGTTGCTGTTAGGACAAGGCATGATGGTTTTAAACTGAAGGAGGACAGATTTAGACTAGACTTACACAGAGACAAAACATAAGGAAGAAATTTTTTACAATGAGGATGGTGAAACACTGGCACAGGTTGCCCAGAAAGGTGGTTAGTGCCCCATTCCTGAAAACAATCAAGGTCAGGTTGGATGGGGCTCTGAGCAACCTGATCAAGTTGAAGATGTCCTGCCCATGGCAAGGTGGGGGGAGTAGATGACCTTAAATTTTCCTTCCAACTCAAACTATTCTATGATTTTGTGATTCTATTCCCTTCACCTGGCATAAGTTCACCAGTTACCTTCAGGCACACCTCTTGTGAAATCACACCTCTTTCAGGCTTTTTCCCCATCACTGATATCAGGCCTACTATTGATAAGGATTCCATTTAATACATTTAAAATAAATAAAACACAGAACCCAAAATCTACAGCAGGTCAGCCCCATGAATTTTGCAGAATCTTTGTGTGTATGTTCTACAAAGAACAGTTTCTCTTTTACTTTGTTTTCTGCCAGAGTGTCTTTAATTATTTGCACGGAATGCAATTCTGCATCTGTTATTTATGCCAACAGTCCTGTTTTATTTAGACAAGTCTCCTTTCGTGACTAAAGAGGTTCATTTTCATATATTGAGGAGAGATTCTACAGCTTTTGTTCCAATGGAACATCTCTTAAAATTCATTGGATGGCCATGGGCAATAAAGATTTTGTGCATCTTTTTTCCCTTGTGCGCTCCAGACATGGATCTGAAACCATTCTGGCAAGTTTCCTATTAGTGGGACTTCGTGGCATTTAGTGAGGGTCTAAACAGAAAAAAACTTATGGTTTTATTTCCCTTGACTTTTATTTTTATACAAAGCACTATGTATTCTCAGGATACTATAAACACATGCAACAAATCACTGGTCCTGCTTAAACTCTGGAACATAGGCTGATATCAGGGTGTTATCAGTGAAATAAAATTGCAAAACTATTCTGATAGTTCTGATATTCTGACCCAAGACCCAACAGTACCTGTGGCAACACTTGGACTCACTTGACCATGTTTTGTATCTAGATAAAAGGCCATGGGGATACAGGTGATGTAAATGTCTGTACAGCCTGGGACCATGGGAGTGCATTCCTCTAAGTTTCCTGGTAACATGAGGTGTCCTCCTTGACTAGAAAGCAATGCTAGTGAGCAATTGCTTTTCTATTCTCTTTATTTTTGCTTGAGGGAACAGTGAGTGTTGTCTTACTGTAGCTTTGTTTTTCCCTTGTCTATGCCTGTTGTCACGATTTCTTTAAGCTCTTTAAGCTGAAGAGGTAGCACTGTGGGCCAAAGAGGGTAGTCAAGGGAATAAAAAGTTTCTCATGCAATTTCCACATTCCTTGAGTTAATGGATTGTTTTAAACTGCCCTACTACTGAAAGAATATACTTGGCATATTTGACCAAAGCTTTGATTAACGCTCTTAGTCCTGGTGGATTAAAAAAAATCCAAATCATAAAAAATATACTATGAAGTTGTAACATAAGTAAATTGGGTCAAATCAATCTAAGTAAGAAGCAGAAGGTCTTTGGAATAATGTGGTAGTAGGGCATTCTGACCTGTTGTTAAATGATGTAATGCTTCATCTCTCATTACAGCTATTTTTAAAATATCATGTCTATATTGCTGTGACATCAAAATTCTTCAGAAATTTTGTATCAAATAATGACTATTACTGGTACCCCATTTGTTTCAAATGAAGCAGATTCATATAAATTCCTAATTTTCTCTGACACTGTGTAAGTCCAAAAGTGAGATATTTTGTCCTGCATTTGTTCTGTCACAGATATTTGTTAACTTCAGGAGAAAGTTAGAGAAATACAGGTTTGAAGGTCAAACTGGTATCATATGACTTTGCTAAATATAGACACTTGACAAGTAAAAGATCTTGAAAGGTCTTGGCGTATTTTGCTTGGTGCACTTCTACCTCTGCACATATGCAGACAGACAACTTCTCTTAGTACATATCAGAAATATGAACACCAATAAAATAGAAATTATCTATGCAGGGGTTACAAATGTATCCCTTCTGATTTTCTGAAGGTAGAAGCGCAGCAGGATATGCCTAATCTGCAATATTTTCACTCTCGTTTCACAAGTCTGTCACTGATGGATACTCTGAGGAGACGAAGCACAGCATTTTAATATTCTCCTAACCTGTATGCAGCACTGGAATGAATCTGTTGTTAAAAAAATCCTTCCCCATAAAATAACATTGCAGTGTGTGCGGCATTTCACAATCAGGAAAACTTGATTAAACACCAAAAATGTGCTAAGATTGAATGAAATAGAAGTGGAATCTTAAAGAGTTCTTTTCACCTATTATCCCTGTCTAAAACAAATTTCCATTGAAAAAAAAAAGGCTTTGAAAGGAGCTGTCTGTGCTTGTACATTTCTCATTGCAATCCTGTCCTGGGATCCTGGGACCTGTAATGCAATATGTGCTGTCAGGACTATGACAGTTTACAGATGTGCAGCCAGACTCCTCGCTATTTATAGATGCCTCCTCTGCAAACAGTGCTCTATGGGCTTGTAGTGCAGTATCAGGCATGTTCTTTGATTTAGTGCTTACATCATATTCATTTAAGAAAATTTGGCTCTTCACCCGGCACGGCAAAGGAGGCATATTTATGAAGGTCAAGCAGAGACAACACTATTGTGAAGAGAAATGTGGAATTCATGAGCGAGCAGGACACCTACTGGGAGGACTAACTGAAAGGAGGAGACATTCGGCAGAGATGTGGATAATAAAGAATGGAATAGTCGTGTGTTCACAGTTGCTTTTGCTCTTCATTACCTCTGCAGGGTGACTGGGGAGCAGGTTCAGTGCTGCCCGTGCAAGGGCAAGGCTGTAAAGTTGTTTGGGGAGCAGTGTCCATTCGGTCTGTGCATGGCTGTTCTGCATCTCGCTTTAGCATGTGTTAAGTGTTCAGCCAGAGTGCTAGGCACAGGCTATTAATAGAAACAGCGAGTTTGGCACACGCTCGCACTTTCGCCTGTCTCCTTCTCACATGCTCCCAGAGATGCTGGGACTGCATCCTGCATCCTTCTGCTTTCCCAGACCCGAGACTTCGCACACTGCTGTATCCCTTGAGAAGTCTCAGTGAGGTCAAGACAGCCCCAGACAAGTAAACAGGGGCTGCTCAGCCCCAATGTTGAGGAGCAGAAGGTAACGGGTGGGGGAGCGGCAGGGGGGTGGATTTCTTGCAGAAAACCTGAGAGCTCGCAGGGTACCCTCCCGGGCTGAAGGCAGTGCAAAGCTATTTTCGGCGCTGCCCAGGCCAGCCGGACAGCTCCCGCCTCGGGCAGCCCCGTTCGGTAATACCCAGGATGCTGCAGAGACACGGATGCTCCTAAAGTCCTCCCGGGCGATCCTAGCCAAGGCTGCCGGCGGAAAGCGCGGGGAGCTGGCCAAGGTGCTGCCGCAAGAGCCGCTCTGTCCCTTTCGGCCTCTCGGCACCGAATCCCGCCGCCCCAGCCCCGCCGAGCCGCCCAACTCGCCGGGAAGCACCAGTGGAGCGGCGGCTCCGCGCAGCCCCGAGCGCCGCAGGGCAAAGTTCTCTGCCTGCGGGGAACGGAGCGACCCGGGGGGAACGGGGGGGCAAATGCAGGGAGCCACAGCCGCACGGCGGGCAGGAGCTGGCCGGAGGGGCCGGGAAAGTTCTTGTGCACTTGGTGCTGCTGCTGCCGAGGGATGGGAGCTGGGGTCGGGGGCATCGCGGGCTCGGCTCGCATCCTTACTCACCTCGGTGCTGTCGGCAGCGTTCTCCGCCATTTTCCTCCTTAGGAGCAGGCAGCGGGAGGAGTGTTTCATTCCCATAAGAGCTAGCCAAGGGGTTGGGGCTTCGGGGCTGGTGTTTTGGTTTGTGTTTTCAAAGATCTCCAAACACTGGTGTGCGCCAAAGGACAGGGAGATAAAAAAAAAAAATACGGAAAACAGCAATAAATCAGTCAGCTTTGTCCTTTCTGCGTCGTCCACAGGAATGTTTGTTTCCTCTTAGCATCGGGAGCTCCTCAGGCACTTTCAAGTCCTCCTCTTTCTCCCCTCTCCTCCACCTCCAGCGAGTTCTTGGGGTGGGCAGAGAGAGGCGGCACACACTCTTCAGGTTAAACTAAAAGGCTGCCGGGCTATGAGTCCTCCCCTTCAGAGAAAGCAGTCAGGCTAAACAGGAGAGAAGCACCAGCTAAACTGAACTTGGGCGTGCAGTGACCAGCTGGGCATCTTTGTGTCCTGTGGCTACTCTTCCAGAGGCAGAGGGAGCCAGAGACAAAGCAACAGGACAAGGAAATCATAGCCCTTTATTTTCCTTCTTTGGCCTTCTTTCTTTCTCTCTACGTCCCAGGACACTTCCTTTAAAGACGGTCACAGAATTTGCCACCCTCTTTCTATGAATGTCTTCTGAAATAGAAATCCCTTCTCCTCCTCCTTCTCCCTCCCTCCCTCCTCCCCCCCGTACCCCTTCCCTCTACTCTTCCCTTTCTTCTCCCCTTCCCTCTCCCTACCCCTTCTGGTCTTGGGCAGAGCTTGATGCCCCTCACTGGGAATTGCATTCACGTGTCTTTCGTAGGAAAAAAAAATATTATTCCAAGCTCCCCCCACCCGTCGCCTACAGCCTCTCACACACAAGCACGCATTCACACGTACGCACACACACGTTGTCTCCCTCTCGCTCAGACATGCACAATTTTTTTTCTCTTCCCCATCCCTCCTCTTCTTTTGAATCAGCAACACTTTTCTTTGCAAGGACTCTCGGCAAGGCTCTTAGAGAGCAACCGGAGAAGTCTGCTCCAGCTTCTTTCCTCCGAGTTAAGTAGCAAACCTGCTTTCTTAATATATCTTCTCGTGTGTGTGCTCCCAGCTCCTGTTTTACTGGAAGTTAGTCGGGAGGATCCACACTCCGTCAGATAGCCGTGAACTGTAGGAATAGAGTCCCGATCCGGCTGCAGCTCCTGCTGTAAAGGGGGGAGGAGGAGCTGGGGGGAGGAGAGGGGAAGAGGCGGAGGGAGAGGTCTTGCTGGGGAGGGAAGAGAAGAGGCTAAAGGTGATTTGAACTTGTTTTTAGCCTCTTCCTAATGACATCTTCCTCCGTAGGAGTGCATCGCCACCTTCCCCACACGTTTATTTTGCTTTCACTCCTCCGGGCGCTTTCTAGCTCTGAGTTGTCAGCTGGGAGGATCGGGTTTACCTCACTCGTGTTGCTGTGGGTAAGGGCGGCAGAGGGGGCGTATTACATAATTAATCCTTCCAACTTCACTTTCCGCAGCTCCAGCTCCAGCCCACTGTTCTCACGTTTCTGTTTTGTTTTTAGACGGAGGAGGTGAGAAAATAATGCTGGTGTGTGGGTGTGTGTTGCTCGAAGGATTTCAAGGACCAGAACAGGATTGCTGCTCTCTGAACAGTTTGGAATTATTTCCTCTGGGGGTGCCGATGGAGACCTGAAGAAGAGGTTTGAAAGATTACTTTTAATGCGTATTTTAAGGACATAGCCAGCTCAGATGCTCAATCAGTAACAGATTTTGATAGATCTGGGGTTCTGAATTTTTGTCCCTTGCAGCCTATTTTAATATCTTTCAATTAGAGTTTATCCTCAGCTGACCTCTGTAATGCTGACATAACATGAAGTACTGCCAAAAACCAGGAGGTCCCTGGGCACACCAGGAGGTGGAAATATTCCTGGGGGTGGGGGAATGGAAATAGAGAATGTGAATTAGAGAGTAGAGAGCAAAAGTATTCTCCTGGCCCATGGGGATGAGGAGGTGGGGCCAAGAAAATTAAATAGGCAAATCTCTTCTTTTTACGTGAATGACCCTCACAAATTCTAGCTTAGAAATAGATCAGTAGGCATACAATTGATTTTGGGAATTTGTAATAAGTCACGCAGAAGTAAGAAACCCAAGGAAGCAGAAGGTGTGTGGTATGCTGAAAAGTCGAGTGGCAATGAGAGCATGCCATGTAGGGCACAATGGTACCACATGAAGCGGGTTCAGAATATGAGAATATGTCACAGACACATATCCATACAGACTGAGACTGGACCTCTGTGAGAGACTTTGCAGAGCCTTTTGATCACTCAGTTTTTCACAAGCTTCTGATTTCCCCCTATTCCTTTCATCTTACATTTATTTTAACACCCCAAATTCTTTCATTAGCTCCACATCACAGCTAATTTTTTCAGTAATCATCCACACCTCCTTTGTTGATATAGTAGAATTGAATTTCACACCTTCTAGGCATGAAGCTCAAGTAATGACAGAAGTGGAAGCAATCATCTCCCCCTTTTTAATGACATTCATAGAGCTTCTGAAGATCTTGAAACCCTTCAAACATGAAAACCTCCATAGTCGTTGCCAAGTATTCCAAAACTACTCTCATGCTCTTGGACTATGGACCTCTTTCTCACCAAGTACTTCTATTTCTAAGTGAAGGGGTAAGGGAAAAAAATTCAGCAGATAAAAATTTAATGTCTCTGCAATCTTTGTCACAATGTTTTTCCCTGCTATGGCACGAATATCTGGTGGTTAGTGAGTGCATGAAATTTTAGTCAGCATGCATTTGGACAAACCTGCATAGTTTTATTTTAGTGTGTCTTTTCTATTTTCAGGTGATACACATGTCTAAACTTAGCCTAATTAAACATTTTAAAATAAACCAGTGTTCTATATAGAGAAAAAGAATTAGATTTTGCAAAACTACTCCAGAACATATTTTCCAGTTTTCTCTGACAGCTGGGTTTGTATTTCTGGTACAGCTCAATCACTCTTTAGTCAGCTAAATGAGGCATCAGATTTTCAAAAGCACTCGGCAACTAGCAAAGTTGGCAGGCAGAGATTTAATATATCCTTCCCTCCTATGCTTCAGATACTTCATGACTTACCCTGGCACCTATTCTTGTCCTCCTCCACCTCTTTGTCAACACAGATGATACCTGACTGCTCATCCTTGAACATGGTGCTGATGTTTTATAGATACTGGGAAAACCTTCCAGTCTCTTAGCTTCCAGCATAAGGATGAATGTTTTGGTCCTGAACTCCTTTGGAAATCTGCCAGATGGTTGGTGTCTTCACTCCATTTATGTTCTATATATGATTGAGGAAATTGCTTTGAAAACACACACACTGTTTGCTCTAATCTGCTTTTTTCCAAAGGGAAAATGACTGGTCCAACAGGAATTTTATCTTTTTTTTAATAAGCCACAGGTCAAAGCTATTCCTTTTAATATCTTACAAGAGACTCAAAGCAGTTTGTTTCCATACACAGATGTCTGTGGGCACACAAATATACTTGGCCAGTCCTTCAGTTTGAATATGAGGCTCAGTGCAAGTTCCTGTTGATACTGAAATTCACAGCAAAACTGAACTTGAGGAAAGTGAGCTTTCATAAGGTTTAGGGGACAAATTCTAATCCCATCATATGAATACAAATCATACTGACATCACCCATTAGCTAAGGGGATAGTTGATTATTGGAAGTATCTTGGGAACATATTTCTGACCCCCTGCTTTGTTAGATCTTGTGAAAAAGAGAGCTGTCATGAAGAAAATGTCATGGTAGTAAAAGTGCATTTGCAGCAAAGCCAGGAGGTGTCAAAAGCATCTTCTGAGTTTAAATATATCATGTGTAAGTACATGTGAAGGTCATCAAGTATTAGGATTTGAGTGGAGTGGTGTTGAAGGGAAAGTGTAAAGGGAAGCATTTATTACTTCAGATTTCCAATAATAGCAGCTGTGGTTGAGGCTGCTGTGCTACTTGCTGAGTGTGGCAATAACACTGTGCTGGCCCTCAGAAGATGCAGACTTATTGCCAGCTTTGTCATTAGCTTGGATGAAATCCAAATGTCTGCATTTGAGGTGGGGTAATCCTGTGCATCGGTGCAGAGTGAGGAATTGCACAGACGTCCTGCTGGAAAGCATCCGGGGGTTATGGGGTGGAGGTGTAGCTAGGTTTGCTATGACTCATCACACTTTCTCACTGCATGAAAGGCAAACTGTATAATTTATCTACATTCAATGGAAAGTGGCCAGTGGAGTGAGGGAAGTGTGATTCTCTCTCTACTTGGAACATGTGAGGTTACATCACTGATTCTGTGTCCAGAGCTGGGTCCACTGGTTCAGCAGGGAGGCTGATATGCTGGAGATTGCTCAGGGAAACACTGCTACGATGGTCTCTCAGGACACTAAGCTCTGAGGAAAACTGGGCTCATTGTAGTGGCTTATGATTAGCTTTAAGGATTGCAATTGAGATGACCCAGGCTCCTCTTGGTACAGTCAGATCATTTGAAAAAGGGCAACAGCCACAACAGTCGCTTTGGAAGTTCAGACTCAGTATTAGCCAACTCTAGGGCTGTACATCCACTTCACAGTTGGATGGCAAAAGATTGTACCAAAAATCTATTCATATTCCATTACCCCAGGAAATTATATTTTTTATCTGATCAATTTAATTTGTTATCTGATTTGTTACTGGAAGGATCCTTTTGTATATCACTTCACATTTTTCTTTATTGTTCAGGAAGTCACAGTGATTTCCTTTGCCTCAAAAGATACCTTTGGCAATCTTTCCAGTCTCTTCATGCAGTTCTCACCCTACTATGTCTTTCAAGGTTGCCAGTACTTCAAATATTACTTTTATTCCTGAAATTTTCCCTTATGAATAGAGAAGAATTTGAAGTGAATTCTAATTCATGCCATGGAGTTAAAGATCTTATTTTATTTATGCTGTTCCATCCTGGTCCTTTAGCTTTCCTCAATAACTTTTCCCCCCCATGCATCATTTTCTTATCCTTGTTCATGAACTCTGTGTATTCCAGCCTTTCCCTGGGAATCATTACAGTTTTCAACCATTGATGCTAGGTTTGAGTGAGGAAGGGTCTATCAGAAGCTAAGCTAATCTGAGATACCACTGCTGCAGGCCAAGAACATATGTCCAGGGCTCAGATAATTCAGTGTTAAAATGTAGACATCTTGTCATGAAGGAGCCCTTGGCCATGCTTATAGATAATGTAATACCACAGAGCTATCTCTGCAAGGATTCACCACCAGAATTTAAATTCTTTTTTCCCAAGGTCATAGACTTCATTTTATTTAACAACAGAAGCTCTATTTTGCAGTTGCAAACCTGAAAACTTTATCTAAACTTAACCAAAATGTTCCTTCCATTTAGCACCCATTTTGAGTGCTAAACTCTGAACAAGTTCTAACTGGGTCAGCTGGAAGAAAGTCCTCTTTCGACAACTTCTGTAAAGGCTACCAAAGTGCGTCTCCAGTGCTCTGTGGATTAGAAGAGCTAAGCAGGCTATTGAGAATTGTGATTACTACAATGGCAGAGATAAATGGGTGTAGTATCATGGTATGTTTGTTATACACTGACCTTGTTCAGTTCCCACCTAAACTTTTGAGCATTTACAAATCGTGTGCTCAGCAAAGACAGCAAAATGCTTCTGAAGTTTGATGTCAAAGTTATCTTAAAGTTATGAGTTGTCTAAAAAGTTTTGTTATGCAAAACTTTTTCCCTGCTAAGAACAACATATGTTTTTTTCATGGAGTGAATTCACTGAAAGGGCCACTACAATTAGTGAGTAACTGTGGAACTCTTTCATATGAAGATAGGCCAAGCAAGCTTGATGTGGGAGGGGGTAAAAAAGATTAAGCCAGACTCTTCTCAGTGGGACTCAGGAAAAGGAGGAGTGGAAATGAGCACAAATTGAAATACAAGACATGGAAACACATTTTTAAAAAATCCTTTTTTTTCTGTGAAGGTGTTCAAAGATATTTTGTAGTTTCCTTCCTTAGCTGTATTAAAAACCTGGCTACAAATGGCCCTAACTGTAGTTGACTGTCCTTTGAGTGGGAGTTGGACTAGATGATTTCCTGATGTCTTTCCTAACTTCAGTGATCATGTGATTCTGTGTGATTATGGAAGATCTCTGAAAATCACTTCAATGGCTCTGCCAGACCTAGCAAATGGGCATCTGTCTTTTTGCTTTCCCTTCTCTATTATTCCTGAAGCCTAGAAAAGATTGTGTATTTATACTCTCATACCACAGTGATTCGATATGTGCAGCCAATACTTCCACAGAAAAAATATGCTGAGAGAAGTGACAGACTGTTGCTTGCATTCTATTCTAGAGTTCTCACAGGAGAGAGAAGGTGTGTGATGTGGCCTGAGGAGCTAAACCTCATAATGATGCCATCCCCCATAAGCTTCCAATGGGTGGAGAATACTGTATCTGGGCACACAGCTTATCAGAAAGAAAGTGAAGTAATAGCTTATCAGAAAGAAAGTGAAGTAATACTCTCAGAATCATGAATCCATCCTCACTAAAAAGAAATGAAAATCACTAGTGTCGGAGTTTGACCCTGACTAAATGCCAGGCACCTCGACTCTCTCTTGCTGCACAAAAAAACTGTAAAAATACACACCAATCTCGTGAGTTAAATGAGATAGGACACTGGTAGGAGGACGCATGGAAGAAAAAGGGCAGACAGGCTCTAAACTTAAAGTTGCAAAAAGTGATTTAATTACCTAACAGAGTTGGAGAATAAATGCAAGGCAAAAATAAACTTTTCATACACTATTTTGTTCACTCACCCTCCTCCCTCTTATGAACCCATTTTTTATTCACCCCCTTTCTTCCTTCCAACCAACAGCTCGGGTAGGGAGGCAGGGTATGGGGTATTTTGTCAGTCCACAGAGCAGGTCGATAAATCTGTTCATCACCACAATTCTTCTACTACAAATACTCTTTATCTCTACTTATCTCTGTCTCCAGACAGTTTTTCTGCTCTCACCCCCTCTTTCTTAAGAAGCAATCTCTCCTCTCCCCCCCCCTTCCCTCTTTCCAAACCAACAGCACGGTCAGGGGGCAGGGTGAGAGGGGTTCTCTGGTCAGTCTATCAGGGAGAGGGGTTCTCTACTTAGCCATGCGGTCCCTCCCACGAGAGACAGTCCTCTGGGAACTTCTTTGGTATGGGCCCAATCTCATGAGCAACATCCCACCCGAATTCTGCTGCAACGAGTCTCTTTGTCCATAAGGTGCTGTGCAGACTCTCCCGAGCCGAGGCCAGGCTGCTTCCATCCCAGGAGCAAGGAAAAGGCCTTTCTCTCCATTGCAAGGCCTTTGCAGTTTTAACTCTTTGATGAGACTCCCACTGGTTCACAGTCTTTTCCAGGCATCCATCTGCTCTTCTGGCATGGGCTGTGGGTGGATTTCTGCATCCTAATGGACTCCAAGGGCTGCAGGGGGACCTCCTGCTCTCCTCGTGGTCTTCATCACAGCTAGCAGAGGGTTTTCAGCTCTGGCGCCTGGAGCACCTCCTCCCCCACCTTCTCCACTGACTTTGGCGTCTCTGTGCTGTTCT
This sequence comes from Grantiella picta, assembly GCA_013397955.1. Lineage (NCBI taxonomy): Eukaryota > Metazoa > Chordata > Aves > Passeriformes > Meliphagidae > Grantiella > Grantiella picta. The sequence continues at coordinate 532,964 of VZRM01001964.1, forward strand.
CCCTTCACATATTTTTACCTCTACCTCCTCCTCCTCTAACTACAAAGAAGTGCGTGCCTGCTTTGTTTTGATTTCTTCTTAAATATGTTTTCACAGAGGTGTAACCAGTACCTCCAATTGGCCCAAACTTGGCCGGCAGCATGTCCATCACCTTCAGAGCCATCAGAGATTGGCTCTGCTGGACTTGATGTAAAAACCTCCAGAACTTTCACTCAGGACACACAGGAGCCATCTTTGTGCCACTCCCCACCCCTCAGACACCTCTCCGGGCCTACCACAGCAGCTTCTGAGAGGTCTAAATTTCTCCTAGATGTTAAAAAATACTTTACTGATGTTTTGGACCAATCAAAACCACCACAACTAGATTCCATCCTATCTTGTCCCTTCTCTTCTGCAATAACTTTAAGAAACTTTCCTTTCTGAGAAAAACTCTATGCTGTTTGTTGTAATCTGAGATGGAATTTCTACACTCAGAAACCCATTTCTTTTTCATCTGCTCTGCTTTTCTCTCCTGATGGATTATAGGATGATTACCAAGTCTGAGGTGAAGATCAAATATGTATAAATGTCACTATTCATTCAAACAAGAGGTTTTCTTGCTTTCTAAGTATTAAATCTAAGTTATTTATTTGCTTCTTAGAGTAAAGTCTGTGCCTAAACTTTTGAATTGCTATGTCACATGAGGTTAGAAGAATTTAACTAGATCACAGATGAAGCTGCAATAATTGAAATTACACCTCTCTTTTATGTCTTTGCCCAATAGCAGGCATTCTGTCATCTTGGTTTCTGTCACTTTCTGTTTTTCAGAAAATGGATGAGGCATTTATTTGCCTCCTTCAATGGTGATGCACATAATGCTTTGGGAGCACTCCTGTAAAGCATTTTAACTGGAAGGTCTATGAAAATAACTTAGATAGCTCTGTCAGGTCTGGCAAATAGCTGTCTGTCTTCTTGCTTTCTCTTCCATAACAGTCTTACCACAGTAAGTGATTCTGCTACGTTTCTCACGTTTTCCTGTTGTGAACAATTTTCTTCATGTTCAGCTGTCACTGTCGACAAGCAACCAACGGTAACTATGATAGTGGGCTGGCGTTTTTTTCTCCCCAGTTTGGTATTTTCCTTCCTCTTCCATTAAGGAAAATTGCCAAGTATTTCTGCCTCCCACTAAAACGTGAAAAAGAAGAAACTGTGATCAGTACTGTGTATTTCATGGGCTGAGAACAATGCAGCTCATTTTCCAGAACTGTCTATAACTTAGCAAAATTGAGGTCATGCATCTTCAGAATGTTGCTTGGTGATGTTCCCCAATAAATTAAATATAAGCAGGCTTTGGCCAGGTTACAGCATGGAGTCAGCACTCTGAGGTGCCTAAGATGATGATTTTTCTGGCTGCAAACAGAGCTCAGCCTCCTGGATTATTGATCTGGTAGTAGCCCTTGGCACCTGATGTGGCCATGGACTTTGGCAGAATCTGGAGACTCTGCTAATTCATCTGTGATTGCTGCCAGAGAGAGATCGACTTATTTGTATTAAACTCTCCACAATACAGGTATAATTGTGTGACCTAGGTGTTAATGTTGCTCATCTTCTCCCTTTCTTCAAACTACATAAAATAGAAGGTGGTATAAGTAAATGAGACAATACTGAGAATTACATGAACTTTATATGTGGCATATTTGTATTTCCTTTCAGTAGGAAAAAATTCTTAAGCAGCCTGTAAAGGTTTTGCTAGCAGTATTCAGAAACCTGCTTGATATAATAAAAAGCCTCTGGAAGTACAGGTGTATTTGGCATAATTTTTTGAGTTAAAGAAGTCAGAGTTCACAGTATGGGTGAGAGTGAAAACTTGCTTCTGAGAAGGACAGGGGAGCCAGAACATAGCTAGTACTTCTAAAAGCAAGGTAGGGACAGAGTTCTCTTCCTTAAGGAACAAGTTTCTTACATTAGCTATTTTTATTACAGATGTGGCCTACAGAAGCCCATCAAGTGGCCATTGTTACAGGTATTGCCCTTTGGATCCTGCTTTGGTATTTTGTTGCTAAACAGATGAGAGCAAAACATTATTTTCCTGATTCTTGCTTTACAGTTTTGCCACAGAGCTTAAGTGAATTACATGAAACATAAAACAAATTCCAGGAGAGCTGGGCCAGAGCCAGTTTTCAGGTCTATTTCAGTAGCTGACAGGATCTTTCTGTCCATAAACCTAAGAAATGGCATTCTGGAAAAAACTTGAAATTAAATTCAAGCTGCTCTATCAAAACAGCACATAATTAAAAATGGAAGATTTAGGAAAAAGAAATGATGCAGAATTAGAACTCTTCTTGTGACTAAGCTAATTTGTGTGATCCATTCCTTTTCATTGGGAACACTACCTACTTCAATGTGGAAATAACAGTAATAGAATTAGGTGGGTTTAACAAGAAGGGTACACTGCTGAAACTCCAAATGAAAATATTTTAATCTTTACTGCAATGTTGGAGCCTGCAAGAGGTTTGACAAAATACGTAATTTCTTAATGACAGAAAAAATATAAGAAAATGGCACATTCTATCCCTTGCACCTAGTATGCTCTGGAAATACATAAAAATTATGATTTATGGGTAGTAAATACATATATGTATGGCTAATAAAGAATTATCAGCTTGGTGCAGAGAAAAAGGGAAACCACAGCAATCTAAACCACAGAAGATTTAAATTATAAGCAAATGTAAGGCATGTTTTTAAAATGGCATGTGAAAGGTCATGTTCATTTCGTAAGAATATGAGCTCAGGAGGAATTTGAGCTGTTCTGTCTTTTGACGCCAGGATAAATAAAAAACCAAACACCAACAACCTTAAGCCACAATGAATCCTGTAATGGTCCCTGCAAATTATGGTCAAATAGGAGTAGAAACCTTGAAGAACATTTTTAATGGGAAAGCAGATTGAAGTTTCTAATGCCTATCTTAGAAATACACACATGGTTAGAAGCATTATATTTTCATCTTGTCCCTATCCCAATTTACTAGATGATTTTATCTTCAAGTTTTGTGACATATTATATTATATTACATTACATTAAATTACATTACATTAATATTTAAAATAATCTATATTATTACCCTGAATTTTGGGGTGTGGATGATTATCTGGCAGTACATGTCTTGTGTTGTATGTGCTTAGAGACAATATAAAATTCTCCCTAAGTGCAGAATATTATTTAAAGCACTTCTCATATGTTACACAAGAATGGGAAAGACTTGGATTATTATTTCAGGTAGTGGACTGGGACATTGTAAGGTATTGCTATAATATTTGTAATATTATTTTATCTTATTACAATGATACTTGGAATATCACTGCAAACACACATAGACTGCAAATTTATATCATACTAATCATTCCATGCATTGCAAACAAAAATGTTTCATTATCCAGTACAATCCTAAAATCTATGGTAGCAAAGAACAAAAAGTCTTCAAACTGTGGTTTGCAAAAGGAACAGAACTAAAGAGATTGAGGACATGATCAAGTTGAGAGCATTGTCAAATACAGTGGCCTAATCATGCATACTCTATAGGGATGAATGTATTTCATATATTTTTATATCAGATATTTTTAAATTAATTTTGTCTCAGAGAGATTATTTTGCCTTTCTGCTACATTTAAAAGCTGTTTTATATTCGGTACAAATATAGTAGTGAAAGACACAAAAATTCTCACATCTGAAAACACCCAAAAGAAAGGCAATCATGAATTCCCCTTGTGGCAAGAATTAGGGATTTTAAGTTCTGATTGTGATATTAGATTGAACTTTGCATTTGGCCCATAATTTGTGTCTATTGCAGAAGCCTTTGAAAACTATAATTATACTAATCAGGATATTCCAACTTGTACTGTGCTCTCAAGCCTGGTCATCCTGACCTCTGAGCCATCAGGTCCATATGTACTGACAGGACTTTAAAATATGATTGTCAAAGACTAACAGCTCTGTATATGTAGTGAAGATGATCAATGTAGTAGAAGTACCAACTGTTGCCAAGAAGTGTGTTGCTGATGGATGAATTTAGAAAAAATTTAGTTTTCCAGTTTAAAACTGGAACTTCTCACCCTGATCTCTCAGTTTTCTAAACGTTGCTATTCAGCAATTCCCTAACTGATACGTAATATCCAGATATACTCATTTGTGACAAGCTGCAGTCACAGTGGGCTGTGTATCCTGGCTGTGCCAATGTGCATACTCAGCACAATCACTAATTCCCTGGGTGGCTGAGGAGCTCTACAGGCAGATCCTGCTGGCTGAGGCAACTCATTTGGGATAATGGACTGACATGACATGAGGGGGCCAACCAAGGTCCTAGCTGCCTTCACAACAAAGTGTTTGACAAACCATTGCAGCAGCTCTCCAAGAGAGAATTTCAGATGGTCCTGGTCTTTTCCTCAGGCAGTTCCTGCTGTTTAAAAGGTGATTGACTGGCACTATTGTCTCAGAGATGCTCCCAGGTAGTTGATGCAGCAGAATTGGCCAAACTGTACATAGATATTTTTAATTAGCCATTAGAACTGTTCTTGCAGTTACAGAAATGGTCAAACATAACGCTTGAGACATCTAGACCAGGTTTGCACATCAGACTGTGTGCCAGCTGTGCTGTAAGAATTCAGCAGAGCAGCACTTCTGTCAGACTCATTTGATTCACCTGCAGATGCTTTTGCAACAGAGACTTACAAGGTCACTCTTCAGATACCAATTGACCAACCTGTTTGAGAGATTTGATTTCCTATGTGTATATTGTCTTATGCAATAAATCAAAATAAATATATATTTTTTAAACAAACAATGTATCTTACGAGTGTCTGCACACATTCTCACGTACATCATCGGCAATGAAATGTTTAGAGGGGGAAATTGACAGAGAAGGGAATGTGTGGCGTTGAAACCCCATGAGAAGCTGGGAATTCGTTTCAAAAGCAAACTTTCTTAAAGAAAGTGAAATTCCTACTGAGCTGACATGACTAGAATAAGTAGATTGGTTTTGGAGGCCCTGAGTTTGACCTTTGATACACAGCTGTGGAGTTGTTAGGGATGTAACTTTTATTAGTTAAATTGTAATTACACAGGTTTTATGAAAACACATGTAACTGGCAGAAACAATACAATTTAACATTCCTTCATGTGCATCCAATTATTGCATAATAATTTAAGAATGTTTTAGTGTGTCCTGATCTGAGATCCAGCAAAATCTCATGCTCTGTGTTCTGGAGAAAGTGACAAGTTGGGCTTTTCTGTTTTGTTTTTGCAAAATGTGCAGACTTTTTGGAGCAGCTCTGTGCTGGCTTTTTAGGGAAGGTCTGTTTTCCAGAAAGACGAGAAATTACTTTCATTGAGACTCCTGTGTCAGCTTCACGAGTATCAATTTGAGAGTGCACGTCAGAGTGGAACAGTGGCACCAGAAGTTATTAGAGGAACATGGTTTTAATCCCAGATCACAGAACTAGAAATTTGCTGAAGTTGGTAGTTATAGAAATGATTGTTCTCCAATGAGCATTTATGTGTACCAGTGTATGAAATTATTTGGTGAGGTCAAGAGGCAGCTCAACACACCAGTTTTTTCAACAGTAAGATCTGTTGCCCATTGTTGCTTTTTTTTGTTTGCAAGCCCACTTGTCTGTGTGGATGCAAGTCAACCCAGACCAGGGCACTGATTAAAATTACAAATCCAGGGCTTTTTTTAGGAGGTGTGACATTGTTTTCTTGGAGGGTTTACTTTTATTCAATTTCATTTACTAAACTAATTCATTGTATAGTGAAAAAAAGAGCTGAACTTGCACAATGTTGTTCCTATTGGAGGGCAAGCCCAAAGAGAAAGGGACAGAAATTTTGCCTTTAGTGCTAAAACAAATATGATTAAAGGCACAGCTTCAGTCCTGTGTTTATGGTGGAGGTAGTGATTCACTAATGTCTGTACCAGCAATTTTGGTATCACAGACAAACAGGCTCCTCCAAGCTGTGGTTGCTGCTCTCAGGGTTTCCTAGCAGTGGGGCTAATGGCCTGCCCCAGGAGAGGATGTCCATTCCACGGGAGTCATTTGTGGAGAAGGATCTCTGATGGACTGCTGGCTCTGCCTGCCAGAGAGGCTGCAGTGAACACCCATAATACTCAGCCAAGACTTTGGTGGTCCTAGATCTAATGTCAAGTCCACACTTTCTCTCACAAAAACACTATGGCCTGACCTTGAGGGGAGCAGGGTGTGACACCAGCCTTCCTGGTCCCACAGGTGGGAACTGATTCGATAGCTGGAGCTCAGTTTGTTCGTAATTACACAAAAGGTAGTTTAGGATGACAGTCTCTTCTCAGTTAGGGTAGATGATACAACAAGGACCAATGGGCTGCAAACTGCTCAGGAATTCGCAAAAACTTGGGGAAAGCTGGTTTTGTTTCAGAGGAAATGAGAGCGTTCATTGAGTAGGGCAGCCCTAGAAGATGTCTCTTGGAGAGCCTGGGTAATCTCATGTCTGAGCACTTTCAAGATTCACCTCAGACAGCGTTGGCTGGAGTCCCACTGCAATAATGAAATTTGGATGGAGACCTCTGAAGTTCATTCCATTCACTGCTTCTCTGGTTCTATAATTCTTGAATCATTAGCTGCTGTCTAAGTGCTTCTTTATTTCACTCATTCCTCTTGTTATATAACATTTATTATTAGTAGCTTTGAGCTTAACATTTTCTTACTTTGCATCACAAATTCGTGACAGAAGAATAATAGTCCACTGAGCTTAATGTGGCATGAAATATCATATTTGGTAGGCAGAGGTATAAACAAATTGTGTTCATGGAACAGACATAAACAGGAAAACAAGGGAAATACTTAATTTTTAAGTGTGTATGTGAGTGAAATTCTAAATACCTTTGAGTATTAGGAAGATCTGGGCTACAAAATAACCATTATTTACACATTTTAACATCAGGGTCTGGTGGCATTGAATTTATGTGCCTAAGCTTTCTTCCTGGCCTGATTGCTCTGAACCAAGTCGTAAAAAAACAGATTAAGGGTTGAGGACCTTATATTATCTTAACTTATTATGAATTTAACAGGTTTGTGAGACACTAGTGGGCATCAGATCCACTGACCATAAGGCAAGTTAAATAAATCACCTTGGTCTTATTGTCCACATACAGTAAACTGAAGAATGTAGATTAAAATACAAGTATGGACAGAGTAATGAAACATCTACTTCAAAATATTTTGGTCATGTAATGAATTGTTATGGAATACCATGGAGAGTATCTGTTAAATTATGGCTAATAAAGGGAGACATTCTAATATGACTTTTAATTGTATTTTATCTACTTTGGTTTCTTGACATGAAATGTTTTAAAATTTCGCTTTTTGTTGTAGGAGGTTTCAGTTTCAAAGGTTTCTAAGTGAAAAGAGTAGTCAGTTCCTATGACAGAATAAAAAATCTGCCGATCTTACTAATTTAGATTTAGGAGTTTTCTTTGCCAGGTTGCAGTTTATATTCCATACTGACGTTTTAAAACTCGGGATTTGCATTTTCTCAACTAGACACACTCTGCTGCTAATGTATGTTAAGTAATGTCTGTGTATATTTACCCCAAGAAATAATACCAGACCACTAAGACTGAATTCCCAGAAGTGATGACAAGTGAGTTTGCACCTTAACAAGAGAACATTACATTCCCAAAAGCAATGAAAAATTAACTCTGCTCATCGTGCCACATGCATTGCAAAGTAGAGCTGTGTCATGCCAAATCTTATTATATATATTATCATATTATTTAATTGCATTACTGTGATATTTTTCTTGATTCAAACTAAGCCAGTAGGATATGGTTTTATTGCTAAATGTTGATGCAGGCAAATTTTCACTCCCTTCAGCTCTGCCCCTTCTTTTAGGTCTGTTAGGTATTTTCTGCTTGGTCTCAGGCTCTGCTCCCTTCCTTCCTTCCAGCTGTCCCTATTCCATGCAAAAACTCTATCACCTGCTACAATTTCTGTTCCAAAGGTAAATGGATGTGGGTAGGCTGACCTCAAACAGAAATTGAAGATGAATTACTTCAAACAAAAATAAATGTCAATTTACAGTCAGTTATAAATAAAAAAGATACAAATGCAGCAATCCTAAACATGAAGGGCCTTATTCTCAGATCCTTTGACCTAAATATCCAAAGCACAGGCCAGACAGCACCAGGATGATTCAAGGACAGCACTCCTGAGGAAATGCTATCATTGCAACTGATGAGAGGTAGGGCTAAAAAAACCTTCCACTAGAGGATGATGAGAATGCTTAATCTGTTTTGGGAGTACACATTTTAATGCAATGTTTTAAACGCTGAATACTGGGTACCTAAGGACTTTTGCTTCATAGGAGGGATGAAGGAATCTCTAGGTATCTTAAAAATTATAAATTAGTATTTCTTTCTTATTTTGACTTTTCCCTCTTTTTGACTTATACACAGCTTCTAAATCCCAAGAAACCTGTTTTATATATTTATAAAGTGTGATATTAAAGTGTATGCTAGAGAATGCAGACTAATTGATGGTGTCAGACACAGCAGATCTCTGTTTTGCTGATATGAAAGGGCTTAGTTCTGGGAAAGTTTTAATTTCCTAGGATATTTTAATGGGATTATGTGTTTGAAGAAAGAAAAAACGGTCTAAAGATAAACTTAAGACTTGTTTACTCTTGGAAATAAATGTAGTTACTTCAGTTCCTTCTCCTTTTTAATGGTTTCTCAGTCAAGCAAGGCATATTAAATCCTTCACATATTCTTTCCTCACAAATTAATCCCTCCAAACAGACACACCAGATATTTTTTCTTTCTCTCCCTTCGACTCGTCCTTTGTGGGATTATCTGTCTTGAAGGACATGTCTAGAACTGCCCAGAGGACAATTCTGTCAGCTGCAGGGAGAGAGAGACTACTGCTGTGTGTTATCAAAGTTCAATACCACAAGCCTTTTTCACTGGCATAGTCCTTTAAAAATTTGTATCACCTCTAACTGAATCATTCACAAATTTAATAGTTTTGGTTTTTTTCTGAGTATTTCCTACCAATCCCATATCTGCCTCTAAACGGAGGTTTTTAGAAACCTATTCTTTATCATAGTTCTAACAACTTTAATTCCCTTTAAAATCTCTTTGTTTATCAGTATCTCACAACACCTCATAAAGTAGATCTACTTTTGAATTTGACCAAATCCATTAACCCCTTTCATACAAACATAATCAATGATAATGAAGAATATAATCACAGTAATGAAAACAAAGTAACTGAGACTCCCTTAGGGATCCTTATCATGTTTCCTCTTATGTTTCCTTCCCACACTATTACAGTGCTTTCTTTCTATATTTTAATCTCCATTTGAATGAGAATTTGCTTCTTAAATAAGAATGGTGCAGAAGAATCTACATCAAAAGGAAAATACAGACATGGCAGAGAAAAATTCTAGAGTCTTAAGGGTTCTACATTCTACTGCTAATGATAAAGATTTGGCAATCAATGCTGGTACAAAGAGCTGGGAAGCTATAAATTAAATTTCTCTCAATGTCTGTGTTTCCTTGGGAGTCAGATGACATATGAGTAGTTGATTTTCCCAGGTCTTTGAAATTTGTCAGCTTTGGAATTTGTCAGGACTTGTAGTCCTGACTTTATGCTTTCAGCAGGGGAAGATCAGCCTATACTTAACTCTCTGTTAGGTGCAAAGGTGAGGCTTTTCTTCCCACAGTTTGAATGCCTGTGTTGCAGTGCACTTGAAAGAATCTCACTTTAAACACATCAAATGCTCAAAGCTGTGACGGATTCCAATCTGCTCCCTTTTTTCATGTCAAAAATCATCACTTACTGCAGGTGATTGAGCAAAGATGAATTTTAAAGAAATTAATATGCAGTTCTGCTCTCAAAATGGGGATTGGAAAATTGCTTTTTTGCAGCATATTCTTTCTGAGGATGTTGCAGGAAGAATTGGACTCTGATACCTAAGGCACGGATGTAAAATATAAAGCACAAAGAAGACTATCAGATTCTCAATTCCTGAGACCCTTCAAGCCCCTGTGTCAGAATCATTAATGTCTTAGGCAATTTTAAACCCAAATAAAACCTAATATAGCTTCAGCATTATTGTAATATATCATATTGCATATTTGACATGATGAAATTTGAATTTCTTGGAAGAAAAAGCAGGCTAACTCACAAAAGCTGAACTAGTTCTTAATCTAAACCAATGCCTGATAATATCTGAACAAAGCAATTTTTTCTCTTCATAGCATCCCGCTTCTGGGTTCTCGGTGAGGATTGTGAATACAAACCTGATTTTTGTATCACTGTCAGTGGGATGACTTCTACAGATGATGACTGAACACAAACTTGCTTTTGCACATGCAACTTCTGTTTTGTTGACAGTATGAACTTCCATCAGATTGTTCCATAAAAGAAAGCACATGACCCCAAAGGAACAGCAATTTCTTGACACAGCAAATGAGCTAATCAAATTAGACACACGCCCACTTTGGCATAATTAAAATGAATCTCAGAAAATTTTCCAAGCACTCTGCTTTTTACTCCTGCAAATATGTGTATCTTTGCTTTCAAAACCACTGTGATCTCTCTTTAAAGAACAGAAGTGCAATCTACAGTATGAAACATCCAGAAAATAAATAAACAATAAAATTAACCTACGTGCCATAAAAATCATCAGCTAAAGAAAAGGAGAAAATGGAAAACCATTATGGGATACTTTCCTTTTTCAAGTTACTGGGGAACCTCACAATGCAAAGTGACACCAGTTAGACCTTAGTTAAGAACCTGAGTCTACATAAGCAAGTTCTGGTGTTCCCTTTCTCACAGCATTACCCAGCTGCCTTTTGTGCTTGCTGCTACTTTCCACTCATCCACAGAACAGAAAGAAAACATCATGTCTGTTTTCCAAACTCTCCAGTCCATGGGGGGATATTTTGGACCAAGACCCTTTTCTTGGCAGAATACACTAAGCAACAAGATTTTCCGCTGCAGTGGCTAATAGTAAGGCTCATGCTCCCTGTCATCACCTTACTCCCAGGACAGATGCAAGCAGCACAGTGGCCAGGAGGGAGAGATACAGGCAGGAGTCTCTTGAACTGCAAAACAAGAGTCAGCAGATTGTTCTGTTGTAGAACTTAGACACTACAATAATTAATTTCTGGAGTTTTCAGCTCATGTAATGCCAAGTTCAGTGCATCCTCAAAAACAGGAGCCTTTTCACATGCATGTACTCTCTTGTTTTAAAAAGTCTGATACCAGGGTATACTATTAGACATAAATCTAAGCAGGTTTTTTACCTGGAGAGTTATTAGTAATTGTTTGTGACTCCAAATGTGGAGGCATTAACTAATGTGAATCAGAGAAACCTATTTTCTTTGAGAAAACAAAGACATCAATTAAAGATAACTTTTTCTGGGAAAATATGTTGGGATGGACCTTCTTTTTCACAAATGGAAATTTTGCTTTTGACTTTGTGTGCATCCCTGAATATGTAATGCTTTCAATTGTTAAAGGAAAACAATTCCACAAAAGTGAAAGTCAGAAGTTAAATATTAAGATTCTGTCAGGGAAAAAAAAAAAAAAGATTATATAGAGATTATATTGAGATTATATAACCCAAATAATGTTTTGCTTTCAACGTCATTAGAAATGCATTTTCTTTTCAGCTGCAACCAAGCAAATTAGGCATTAATCATAAAAATTCCCCCATGGCACCGGGATTGGAACTAAATGCTCTTTAAGGCCCCTTCCAACACAAACCGTTCTATGACTGTGTGATATTTTTTCCAGATTTACTCTTTGAATATGTATCTAAAAATAAACTCCGAAATTAAATAATTCTTCATGAGTGTTGTGTTCTGCTTATGAACATTTTAAAATGAGATCAATTTTCTCATAACCTTGTAAAAATCCATCAAAGCCAATGATGATCAGACTCTCTGTAGAACACTTAAATGACAAAGCACTATTCATGTGTCTCACTGTTTGCTGTTCAGGTTTCTCTTTTTCCCATCAATCCACCAGTTGCCTTTGGTTACTAGTTCTGTATCTTCTGGATACAGAAAGAACAGTCACTTCATTTGAGTCAGTATATATGGGGCTGCTTAACATTTCATTTATCCAAAATGGAAAAACTGACTGATGTTCCAAAACAAACAAAACAAAACACTAAACAAACCAAGTTTTTCTTTTCCATTAGATCAGGCATGGTGATCCAAAACAATTTATTTCTATTTTCTAGCTAATAGTTATCTTTCTTAATAAAAAGCTTCTTTTTCAGTGCAGGAAATTTGAGAAACTACTTTATTCTTGTATAACCAACATTTTTACCACAGCTTCACTGAAGAATAAAATGAATTAAAATCCTTTTGAGTTTTGAGTTGAATTCTATTTCTTTACAAAATTCTGCTTAATCTACACAATGAATAAGAAAGTTGTTCATCTACCAATTAGGGAAGTCACCATTTCTAAAGACAATAAAAATGACAAAAGTAAGAATCTGATCTGTGTGCTTTAGTAGTCATGTTTTAATGCACAATTCATTTAGCAAATTTACCAAGGCAATGTTTCTTCTTGTCTAGTGAAAGGACCATATTATACAAATCTAGAAAGAAATAATCTTTATAAAAGAAAGTAGCTAAACAGTACAGCATGAACAATAACATCATACGAATCAAGCTTTCCTTCTTCCAGATATTTCAGACACACTCACGAGTTGTTTGATTTTCTTGGATTGAATTTATTCTACTCTGCAAAATGAGATGAAAGTCTTCTTCACAGATCTCACTAAGGTGTTCTCAAGTTTATATAAGTGAGCCTGCTTATGCTGATGTTGCAATTCTTACATGAAGTGGATTTGACCATTTGTAACTGTGGATCAGCAGCAATGTTAGATAGAAAGAACATCTTATAATTGGTTGAACCTCTTTATGAATTGCTTTCAGCTTTCTTTGGGAAGCTGGAAAAAGGCCAATACATATCCATGTGCAGACTCCTGATAAATCTGTGGAACGGACAGGTTGGAACTCAGGGTTTGCACAGGAGCACAGACTACATTTAAATTTAAGACTTGATTCTTATTTAAGTTTTAAACAGTAATCATGCACAGGGTAAAGGTGGGTAAAAATCCATTTGTGTGTTCTTAGAAATTGCATATGGCTTTATCTACAAGAACATGATTATCTCAGCAGCAAACTTAGCACTCCCTACTCCCTCCTTAAGTCATGTGCTTAAGCACAGCAGCTATCTTTGCGGTGGCAGGACTGAAACTTGAGTAGTCATCAAGAAAGCCTTGCATGAAACAGGTTTGGAGAATGAATGGAGGCATCTCAGGAGACCTCTGACAGGATAGGAACAAAACACTCATGCAGGAGGGAGGTAGGAAAGTCTGCACAGTTGCTTCTCTATTTACTGTTGAGTGATTTCAGTCTCCAGAGCTGTGAGGCCAATATATGGCACAAATCCTGAATCCACTTAAAACAGCCAGCTGATTTTGATATAAGCATGCTTTTCCTTGACTTGCCAAGAGTTCTGAGGGAGTCTCTTAATTAAGAGGCACAGTTCATTTGTTATACAAAGACTCCCATGTTTTTTTTACACCTGCTTGGTAAGGTGTCTCTCACTAGGGAAAATCCAGCCAAAGCATTTTGTTCATTGTGAGTTCTACTTTAACAGTTTCAGTATCGCCTTGCAAAATGCTGCAAAGTAGCTTTTTAAAGACATATCATCTTCTTTTCAACTCCACTCCATTCACTGCACTTACAATAAACACGGTGGGGCAATCATAAGCTATTAGCTAATATTAGCTATAGATTTTATCCTGGTATTCAGCATTCCTACCTAGTTTGCTCAACATTTCTTTTCTTTTGTCATGCATCAAATCTCAGGGTTACTGTCATATGCATGTTTGATATAAGCATGAGGAGAGAAAGGAAAATGAGGCTAAGCATCTCTTTTTTTTCCTTTGATAGTTCCTCGAGTTTTACTATGAATGTGAAAGTAATCAAGAAGTGAGCAGCTGTTTAACTAAGAACACTCTCTGCTCTGAGAAGCCTCCCATGTTATCTTCATTAGTAGAACCTCTTCCATATACTTGGGGCTTTTGGATTGTTGTTATTATTTCTCTTTCCACATTCTGGTACTTTTAGTAATTTTGAAGCTGTTACCTTTTAAAACTTATTTTTGCGATCCACCAGAATTTCTCTCCCAAGGGTAATAAAATTTTGGATTAACAGTCAAGAATCTTCTGCTTTAAGGAGCCTCATCTTTATCTAGGAATAAGAAGGAGTAGAAAGATGTTGACATCCATATCCAGAAGTAAAACTATCTAATCAAAGTGCTGTGCCAATGATCTTAGCTAGAAAATATACACAATCTAAGTCTTTCATTATGGACTTCTGTTTGGAGATTCCTAGGTATTTGGTCTTATACACTGATTAATTAATAAAAAACCTTTTGTAATAATGCATAACTAATGATCTTACAAAGTTACAGAATGGCATATCTAATTTGTCTTTTGTAATATAACAAAATTTCCATGCTTATCTAAAGGGATGGACAGAATTTATGTCCTGTTTAATGCATTTGAATGAGGCTTTGTGGGCTGCCTTGAACGTTCTCGGAAGTGTCTGAGCTTATGCAGTCTTTGCTATTTCAAATAATATTTTTATGTAAGGTCTGGAGGCAAACATCTCTTGTTATTGATAGAATTTAGACTGGATTCATTCAGACCAAAGTCAGACTTCACAAAAGACAGCAGAGCAACAAAATACAAAAGGAAAGTACTTTTGCTTACTCTTTGAACTGATAATGAGAGACATGAGAGGCAGAACTTTTAACTGCCAGACACTGAACACGTGGTAATGTTTCAGAGAAATGGCACACAAAGGTTCTGTGAAGTATTTCTACAATGTCTGACTAATAACTTATGTCTAAACCTTCCTTATTTTCTCCCCAAAGTTTTTTTAGAAACAACTGAAATGACTGGTGTTATTTGATGTGTACCATGCCGGTAGGTACTCCACTAAGAAGGCAATCTCACAAAGACAAAGCTCATGAATGTTTAGAGGATCCCCAAAATTCTAAAAGCATAATTCTGCAGGCTATTTCTGCAAATAGTCCTCTCAGAAGGTGCAACTCTTTGAGGGTACTTCTAGTCACCTGTATGTCTCACAGATTTTTGAGGAGCCCATAAAAATACCTGACACGTGCTAGAATAAAATAAATCTTGTTCCCTATTCTTTTGGGGTCTTCCCATGAGAACTTCTTGGTGTACAATTAGATCAAAGAAAAGGCACACAGGTAGCCAGTACCAAGTGGAAGCTGCCTGGAGGCTCCTGTGTTACAATGAGTGGCTGTGTCCAAGGAATTTGTGTGGAACAACACAAGCCTGAAGGCCATGCAGTACGTGCAGCACAGCACAGCACAAACCTGGACAAATTCAGAAACCTGTTGTTTGGATCACCGACTCCTCAATGTATAGCAGTCTCACAGTCAGGGTCATTGCAGTAGGCAAATACATCTTTTCATGAGACATTAATAAAAAAGATATATTAAGATATGTTTACCTGAGGTTATCTCCAACATAAATTTATGTCTCTTCAATTACAGATACATTTTAGATAGCTGAAATTATCATAATCACATTTTACTTGCATTTCCCTCCTAGTTTTGACTTTTCATAATACATCAATAAATATGTGTCCTTTCATTCTTAACGTTACCTCTGTTCTAACATCTGACTACTCAACCAAAGTTAAGCACCACTCATTTCACAAGTAGCTATACTTGAAAAATAGAAATTTGTCCTTTCTTCAAAGGCTAAAGTTTTATCAGAGGTAGATTATCTGACTTAGATGTATACTGAGTTTCCTTTACAATGCTTTGTCTGTGAAGGAATCTTTAAAGCAACTGCAGAGACAAGAGACTTTTTTTTTACACTGTACAAAAGCATGAGAATCAAAAGATGTTTCTTACTCCCCACAGGCCTGATGAGTAAGAAAAAATTTGAAAAGAGATGGGGAGAAGAAAGAGGATAAAGTGAAAACAGCATTCATGAGAAAAGCCAAAATAAGGAATTCATTCATTAATTCCAGTCAACAGGCAGATGTTTTGACATTTCCAGGAAAGCAGGGCTTAATGACACGGAATGGTTACTTGGAAAGACAAACACAGTAACTCTGAATCTCCACCCTCCCTCCTTTTCCCTGGCTTTGTATACTGAGCATGATGCCATGTGGTATAGAGCATCCCTCTGGTCACTGAGGTTAGCTGTCCTGGCTCTGTCCTCTCCCAACTTCTTGCACAGCCCCAGGCTACTCATTGGCAGGGCTGTGCGAGAAACAGAAAATGCCTTGATGTTGTGTAAGTGCTGCTCAGCAGTAACAGAAGAATCATGTATTATTGACACTGTTTTGCTCACAAATCCAAAGCATAGCACCATGTAAGCTACTCTGAAGAAAATTAGCAGTGTCTCAGCCCAGATCAGCACAGCATGCCAAGAGGTTCCTGCATGTAATTTCCATGGTCCTCACAGTGAATTGGACTGAGAAGTAAAAGCCAACTTCTTCCCAGGAAAGGCTCTAGCAAGGCACTGCCAATCTTGGCCATGTGGCACTGCCACAGAGGCAGGGCTTTGCATCTGCCTTAGCAGAGCCTTTGTAATTTCTACAGCCTGCTGACGTCCCTCTTGAAGGCAGTTCTATCCACCATCATAATGCATCATAATGCTCTAGATAATCCTTGTCTAGAATATCCACTTATGAAAGCCAAACTACTACACAGAATTTAAAAAAACCCCATCTAAATAAGAAACAAATAATTGCATTTACAATTTTAATTTATGTGTCTTTCACAGTGATTCTAATACTCTTTGCCTACACACAGTGATTTTAAACTGTATAAATAATTTATTTTTTTCCCTCCAGAGAACTGTAGATCCCTTTAAGTAGACAGCAGGATAGATCAAAGGTATTTGTAATGTTTCATCTGGTAAAGACAAATCTAGAGAGGAATGGTGTAAGTCTTCCTTAGCCAAAAAAACCCCAACTAAAGATAGTGGTTAGTTGACATAACACCTAGTCAAGAAGAAGAAGAAAAAGAAGAAGGAGAAGGAGCAGGAAGAGGAGAAGAAGAAGAAGAAGAAGAGGAAGAAGAAGAGGAAGAAGAGGAAGAAAAAAGAAAGAAGAAAAAAGAAAAAAGAAAAAAGAAAAAAGAAAAAAGAAAAAAGAAAAAAGAAAAAAGAAAAAAGAAAAAAGAAAAAAGAAGAGTTGTTGGAATTACTTCTGGCGGTTGTTACATACTGGTTTTAATCTTCCTTTACCAGACTAAGTATCTAGGCTCTATCATGTGCTCTAGGCTCTACACCATTTTAGCATCCTTCTGCTGAACCTTTTCCAAGCTTTTTCACATCATTTTTTTATCATGAGTTCTTCAGTTCAAAACTGGCTCAAGGTTCTTGAAGTAATTTCTCTAATTAGTTATATTTTAAGTTCTTAAGGCAGATAGGCAAGATCTTTGGAATCTAGCCTTCCAAGAGATGGATCTGGGTGCTGTACTTCATCCAAAGTAATATGAGAAAAGGAAGTGGTTTAGCTGATAGGAGGGTTCTAACTCATAGCTCAAGATTGCATTTTCATTGGCTGAGAGTAGCTAAAAAATGCAAAGTGGTGCCTTGCAGGGCTGTCACAGTTTGCCATAGATGGATCTGCATGTTTTATCACAGAGGAGGCTTCATTTTCAAGATGGTTTTCTGAACCAATATATGCTCAAGCACTTAAAGACTTTGTGATGGTAAAACAGACTTTTGTTAAATGAGAGAATTCTCATTGGATTTTTTTGCCTTTGTAGCTCAACTAATCATCAAAATATCAGGTTTTTCAAAATTTGCCGTTTCCCTGAAAAGCGGCATATATGGGAAACACGAGCCCCAACATTTGAATTTTATCAGCGTTCTGAATTTTTGATGCTGCTACATTTTGCAAAGTGGGCCTCTCCCCAGTTTTCAGTGTTCCTACAAAATGAAAAGACTTTTATCTACAAACCTCAATCACAATCACAATGCACACTTAGTGCACTGAAATAATCCACACTGCGAAAGCACTCCGCTTTGACCTGTTTTGTCCTGACACAAAATAGTTTATTACAACCACAGAGCTGTCACCTAATTAAGCCAAAAGGGGAAAATGGGGAACACGACTCAACTTGGAGAACATCTAGCTAATCTTAATACCTTGAATTTTAATTATAGTATGATTCTATATTATTTAATTCTATATTATTTAATTCTCAGAACAAAGTTAGCAACATTTTAAAAATATCATTACTCCTTGCAAATATTCCATGGACACAGAAACCGGGAAAACTATGATAATACCAAATGATACCTGGAAGATTTTGTGGACAGCAAAGTGAATAAATGCTTGAGATATGATATAGGGGGAAAGAGATGAAAGAATGTACTTCTGAACTGCATTTTTCAAAGTATTATTTCTTACAAAATTATGGACTAATCTTCTGCAAAGTTCTTAAACATATGCTTGAAGTCCAGGCTCAGTGTAGCTTTTAGTAGAGTGGTATGTTTAAGTTTATCTGCAGGACTAAGTGCTTAGTTTGTTCAAAAAATAAGGAATCTTCTGTGATTGAAAGCAAATAAACAAAATAAATATTTCATGGTGAGTGTAAGATCAGAACCCAGGCCACCACACAACTAGAAAGACACACTGCATGAGTAAGTTGGCTTTATTCTTATATAGTTGTTTCTTTTTTCTTTTTTTTCTTCTTTTTTTTTTTTTTTTTTTTGGTACAATACACAAGAGAAAAATGAAGCTTGAAGTGACACTGACATTACACAATACTGAGCATACCTGTCCTAAAGCTGTTAGATGCCTCCTGATTCCTGTTTCAAAGGAAAAACAAAAGCTAAATCAAACAAGAAACCCAATACAGATGAAACCAACAAAATAAAAAAACCCAGACACACTGATACTCTCTTTGAAAACTTTATTGTCACAATAGCTTGAGGTTCAGAGATTCATTCTGCAGTGCACATGAGCAGAGAAACAAATGATGTGATGTAATCTGGTTAATATTTGTTAAAGCAATCAGATTCATGACATTGCTTGAAAGAAATATGAAAGATTTGACAACTGTGAGAAGGTGGGACATTGAAAATATGCAAATTATCTGTCATGAAATATTAAATTTGGTTATCATATTTTGAAAACTTCTGCATCAGTCAAGAAAAATGCAGAGAATGTGAATTTTTGATTCTACAAAAAGCTAATAGTCTAATGTTCTGCTTTTAATTAAAACATTAAGCTGGGCAGATATTCCCCACTCATACATCACTATGTCAAGATGTTTAATGTAAGATTTCTTCTTGGCAGTTGTTTGTCACAAATTATAATGGTTAACAGCTCTTGCACTTCACTGCAGGAAAATAGGGGCAGGCATACACGAGCATCAGTATTTTTCCAGTCACAGTAAATGTTCACAACAACACTCTTCAGTGAGAGGAAATTCCATAGGACATAGTGGCAAATTTGCATTTAAATGAATGCTTTCTATTTCTGCATTCTAAATAAAATGAACCATCTGCAGCAAGACAATGTATCTAAAGTTAGCATGGTCCAAAGAGCTCCAAGGTACAGGATAACAGTTCCCCTTGATAAAAACAAGCAGTAGACTAGGTTTGGTCAATAGTTAATATATCTGTCTGACAGAAACGCAAAATCTGTTTGTCCATTTCTCCTTTCGGAATGGGAGTAGAATTTGACTATTGAGGAACTGATAGAAGAAAAGTCCATGATTTTTATGAATATTCATTATTTGCAGATGTTCCCCTAATAACTAATGTGATCAAAATTTTATAAGTACTCTAAAGTACTTGGGCTAAGAGTGAGTTAATTTTCTTCCTGAGAGGTTATGGTGCTATACTTTGGATTTGTGATCAAAACAGCATCAATAATATACCAAAGTTTTCATTATTGCTGAGTAGCAATTACACAATATTGAGGGGTTTTTTTTGTTTCTCATACAGCCCTGCCAATGAGTAGGTTGGGGGTCTGGAAGAAGCTGGGAGAGGACAGAGCCAAGACAGCTGACCCCAGTGACCAAAAGGATGTCCATACCATCTGGCATCATGCTGAGCAATAAGAGCTGGGGAAAGAAGGATAAAGGGGAAAGATCAGAGTGTTGGCATTTGTCTTCCCATTATGCGTGATGGAGCACTGCTTTCCTGGAGATGGCAAAATATTTGCCTGTTGATGGGAAGTAATGAATGAACTCCTTATTTTTGCTTTGCTTGTGCGTGCAGCATTTGCTTTACCTATTAAACCATCTTTATCTCAACCCATGAGTTTTCACACTTCTACCCTTCCGTTTATCTCCCCCATCCCACTGCAGGGGAGTGAGTGAGTGGCTGGGTGGTGCTTAGCTGCCTACCCAGGTTACACCACAACAGTACATTTTTAGTTATTTCTTCCCCCTCAACACCAATATTTCTTTCATAACTGTTCCCAATCCTGCATTATGTTCTTGCACCAAATATTCTTGGTATGCCACATATGCTTAGATAAGGACACTCATAAATACCAATTAATCAATCAGTTAGCTGTGCTACTGGAATTTTATCATGAAAACAAGAATCTTTCCAAATCCTCCTTCCAAGCTTATTGTATTAAACACTGTGGTTCTACAACTCCTTCTATGACTCCGTCTTCCAAGCCAAGTGGGTCTAGCGGGTTAATTGCTTCTCGCAAAGGACTACTCAGCCTGTGCTTCTTAACTTCCCATAATTTTTACTGAATGCCTCTAGATACCATATATATGCTATTTTGGAATGACTAAAGAATTCCTGAGAAATGTATACCACCACACTACGAAGATAACATACTGTTTTCTCTAAGATGAACTCACAGATCACCCCTGATTTTATGTCTCTTTGAGAGGGCGGAAGAAGTGGAAATTTCACTTGAAATATTGTGTGATCCTACATTTCCTATCTTACCAATTCCAAATCCTTACATCACATATTTTTACACCTCCTAAACAGAAATCCAAACCCATGTTCCTGTCACTGCCACACAACTCACGCAAAAGATCAGTTAACCTTATACACCCTCACCTTGCACTGCTATGTTTCCTCAGTCCTTTATCCTGTGCTTACCTGCTCCCATGTTTGTGATTCTGTGGTGTTTTAATCCCAGCCACTCGCTAAGTACCACACAACATCTTCCTCACTCCTCTCCCTTCAGTGGGATGGAGAGGAGAACTGGAAAAAGGTAAAATTCACAGGTTAAGAACACCATAATTATTGAAATAAAGTAAGAGATGATGATGATAATGATGATGAAGATGATAGTGAAAAATAATTTAAGAAGTGGAAAAGGAAAACAAGTGATGCACAACACAGACATTTACCATCCACTGACGGATGCCCAGCCCATTCCTGAGCAGTCATTGGTGGCTCGCAGCCAACTCCCCTCCATTTATATACTGAGCATAACATTCCATTGTATGAAATGTGTCTTTGACCAGTTCAGGTCAGTTGTCCTGGCTGTGCTGCCTCCCAGCTTCTTCTGCACCTCCTTGCTGGCAGAGCACGAGAAATTGAAATGTCTTGATTTACAGTAAGGACTACTTAGCAACAACTAAAACATCAGTTTGTTATCAACATTATTTCACATAGCTACTAAGAAGAAAATTAATTCTATCCCAGCTAAAACCGGTACAGTATCCAGCACTTATTCCATAATAATAGATGTCATGCCACACTTCCATTACCCTATCACCTTTTCCTGTTTTTTGATATATGCACACAGATACATTCTCTTAGACTATGGACCATATATTAAGTTCATTTAGTCCATGAAATTTGGCTCCATCTGTCATAACAGTCTTTAAAGGCAGCAAAGATGGTGTGTGAATTGTTGCATTTTGAAGTCAGTTCTGATTCCATCACCGCTGCACTTGTCCAGTTTCATCAAAGTTCAGTTCCAATTAATGTGGTAATCAAAAGGATGTGGAATTCAAAGTTCATCATCCAAGGGTGATGATAGGCATACAGCCACTGCAGAAGTGATCATATACAGTGCTATCTAGCAATTATCATAATGCAATTTAATTGATTGGCTATTCTTATAAATCAAATCCCCTTGAGGCACACACCAGACCTCGCCATCCTCCAACTTTATTCACCAAGGGCACTCAGGCTCTTGAGCCAAAGCAATCCTATGGATGGGTTTCCCTTTGCCTGAGGCAGGAATAACCCAGACTGTTTGCTCCAGCGTGTTTTTTATGTGCACTACAGGAACTTTATCCCATTCTACAGTACATAAAAATTTTTTTTGGGCAGGGCCAGACCTATTGGCAGATCCTATAGTGTTGACTAACCACGTGGTCTTTCCTAAATGCGTGTCCCAATGTTTGAAGGTCCCACCGTTCATTGCTCTCAGTGCAGTCTTTAACAGTCCACTGCATTGTTCAATTTTTCCAGAGGCTGGTGCATGAGAGGGGAAGTGATACACCCACTCAACCCCCTGTTCTTTGGACCAAGGATCTATAAGGTTATGTTGGAAGTGAGCCCCATTTTCTATTTTTTCTGGAGTACCATGTAACATTTGCTTAACCCTAAACAAGGTCTGAACAGTATTCAGCAGCGGGCTGGATCCTAGCAGAAGGCTTGTTTTGAGGTAATTCAAAGGATATTTAATACCTTTAAAAATCTCACATGCAACTGTAATCACCCTGGAGGGGGAAAGGAAGGGAGGAGGGAGGGAGGAAGAAAGGAAGGGACGGAGGTAGGGAGGTAGGGAGGTAGGGAGGTAGGGAGGTAGGGAGGGAGGGAGGGAGGGAGGGAGGGAGGGAGGAAGGAAGGAAGGAAGGAAGGAAGGAAGGAAGGAAGGAAGGATGTTTGGCTCTGCAAGGAGAAAAGGCAAAAGGTGTAATTATTAATAGTTCCCAATAGATGGCTCCCGAAACACAAAGGTGACAGCAATGCTGAGCACATGGATCACACAGATTAGTTTCACAACCAATGATTCTATCTAATCCTAAACCAGTATTGCATAGAACAACAAAACGACAGCCTTAGCTCAGACCCCCAGAAGGATAGACACCACAACAGGGAACACATACATCAAGTACGGTATTACATGAGCACACATGCAGAAACTCTAAGAGCAAGTAAGTCAGCATTACGAGCAGTGACTATTAAACTAATACAATGAATGCTTAAAACAATTTTTAAAACATGCTCTGGTCAGCTCTGCTGTTATCTCAATGCTTTGTGCCCCACACTGGGCACCAAGAAGGACTGTCATGGTTTAACCCCTTCTGGCAACTAAGTACTGCACAGCCACATGCTCATGCTTCTCCCACCCACAATGGAATAGGGAAGGGAATTGGGAAAATGTAAAACTCGTGGGTTGAGAAAAGAACAGTTTAATAATAATAGTCATGGCAAAAATAATTTAAAAAGGAAAAGGAGAAAGAAAATTAAAACCCAAGAAAAACAAGTGATGCACAATACTCACCACCCACTGACTGCCCAGCCTACACCAGCATTTGGTGGCTTCTGGCAAAACTCTCCCCGGTGTATGTACTGCTCATGATGTTCTCTAGTACAGAATATCCCTCGGGCCAGTTTGTGTCAGCTGTTCTGGCCATGCTCCTTCCCAACCTCTTGTGCACCTCCTCACTGTCAGAGCATGGGAAACTGAAAAGTCCTTGATTTAGAGTAAACTCTTCTTAGCAACAACAAAAACATCAGTGTGTTATCAACATTATTCTCATACTAAATTAAAAAACCACTCTGCCTACTATCAGGAAAATAACTCCATCCCAGCTGAAACTAGGACAAATACCCCTCTCTGTCTTAATATCACCACTCTGTCCTTGACTGGATGTTTAACACCATCTGAGTTCTTGCTGAAGCTTTAAAGGATTTAGAGATGCCACCTCACGTGGTAAAACATTAATGAGCAGAGACAGCTTTTCTCTGGGCAAGGCAGATCCTACACTTCAACAACTGATACAAGACAAGGTGATGGAGGGCATGTGATTTGGTGGCCTTTCCCAGCAAAAATACACTAGAAACAAATCAGAATTTACTGTACAATAAACAACTGTGAGTTGATTGTAATATTCTGCCATTTTTCCTTCCTTTCCACTGGCACTGTTACCCTGAACGTGGGAGACATTGGTTAAAAACAAATTTGCTGTATGCCTTTGAAATGTCACACCAAAAACTAAACCAAAACCAGCCCAATCCAAAACTTTGTGAGAATTTTCTGGAAAAAAAATACTGGGAAAATGTTAATATTTTTGCTAACTAAGCTACTGACTTGTTTTTTAGGATTCTTAAAGAACTCCTGATTTGATATGTGGTACAAGAAACTTTTGGGCTGTTTATAGTGAAGGTAGGAGGTGTTAAAATTGGTTTCTGTGCTGAAATTCACCAACTACAGAACAAAGGATCTTTCAACTCCCAGTAAGAGTTGTACTGTCAGAAAACTATAGAAAATTCACCCAGGTATCCCTGCATGTATTGGCAAAGTTAGGAATAAGGAAATTGATTGGGATCCTTGTGAAAGCCTGAAAACAGACTAGAAGTCGTGAACAAGAGTTTTATGTTGAATTTTGTGAGCGGAAAGCTAAAACTCCATTGACAGTTTATGCAAATTAGACCATGTAAAATCACTTAATGTTGCAGTTAATGGAAAGCAGGTGAAGTCAACCAAGTGTACAGCAATGAGGCAGACAAGCAGATTCCAAAGAGGAATATAATATCTCTTTGAGACTTGTATGCTTGAATAAAATAAATGACCAAAGTTAAATATAAACAGTTTCTACCTGTCAAATGTAGTGGGAAAGAGGAAGAATTGCATGCAGTGGAGCACTCAGGTTTTTGACTTCTAAACTAAGGCACACAGATCAGAGAAGGCAAGTGCAAAGAGTACTTTAAGAACACAATGCTCTCAATATCAATGGCAGTTTGTTGTTCCTCATGAATTCGTTGTTTGAAAGACAATGTTCATCTTCAGTGGGCAAACAAAAAATAGAGAGCAACCCAAATAAAGGGATAAAGAAAGAAGAAAGATACACATTTCACATTAGACTCAGGAGATGCAAAGTCTTTAGCAATGTTTCAGAAATGGAAGTGCCGAAGTTTTGAAACCCTAAAAAAGTTGACAGTAAAATTTAAATTGCTACTGTAAGAACAAGGAGACATGAGGAGAACACTCAGGTTTACATTGAAAGTTCCAGTGGGAACGTTGAATGAATTATTTTACAGAAAAGACTTTAAATGGACTTTAGGTACTTAAAGTCAGATTGTACTCAACTAAAAACTGGATAACTGGATAGAATACTGGAAGGTCTATTCCAAAAGCAATTACATAAAAATTGCACCTTCCTACTCAACAGATTTGATTGCTGTGTTTATTCAGAGTCAGATCTATTTACCTCAAAGACAAAAATATGCTTTTACAAATTTTATTCCTGTCCTGTCTCCTGGCAGAGCCCACACAATTCAGCCAGGGGTCTAGATGTTATTCATTCTTGTGCAACAGCTAAATTACTTTGCAGTTTCAACCAAATATACTTGTAAGAGCAATCAGAACACAGATTCTGTGCAAATATGAGGGCATTAAATTTTACAGTCTGCATTTTGGAGTAGACCACAAAAGATCATATTGGTTCCTCCTGGTCTTAAAAATTGGACTATTTTGACTAAATATTATCTTAAAATACAGGGTTCCCTAAAAGCCATAGGTTTTTCCACTGACTTCAGTCAAACCTAAATATATGCAGACAAACTAATTCTCAGTCTTTTTCCATCATTTGTTGGTGTGAATGCAATTGACCTCTAGCAAACAAAATTCTTTGGTTGGTGGTGTTGCTGCTAAAGAAGCTTCCTCCAGATTCTCAAATATCCTTCACTCTTTGTAATGTTATACAAAGGTACATATTTACAGAAAATACCTTGAATGGACACTCAGCAATGCACTTAAATTCAGTTCATACTCTCATATTTAACTAAAAACTGGGTAAGATGTAAGTACTCCAACTACCTATGCAAATTGAACTGTGGAGATTCAGCCCTTGATTCTCTCCATTATTCTCCATTCAGTCTTTTCATCTTCCCAAACTGAAAAGAGAAGTTTTTCAATTCAACTTGCACAAAGTTCTGGTAGCATGATATTAGCTGAAACTAAAGGTGAACAAATTTTGTCTTTCAGACAAAAACTTCTGCTTAAGTCAGAACAGGTCAAATAGAGCAAATAGAGCTTATGAAAATACTTCTTCTGAGAGCTCAAAAAAGCTAATACAAAAGCAAATCTAAAGGGAAAACAACCTGTTCTCCCTCTACATTACAGTACAGTTGTGTGCTAAAAAGCAACCTATAGCCAGAAATAGTGTCATTTAAACAGTAAAGAAAGTTTAAGAAAATTTCAGTCAGGTTTCCAGAAATAGGCATCTTTAAAGCAAAGTGAAAAAACCTGTATTAAAAAGCTGTCATACAAAATGTTTCTTAAAAGACCCTTGGTCACAGCTTCATAGATGTAAACTGGAACATCACTGCTGATGTCATTGCAAATATGGTGACTTATGCCAGAAGCTAAGAATCCAATACATATTTTTTTTTTTTATTTTATATCCCATGTAGCATGGAATAGTCTAACACTGCTGAAGTTTTTAGGCTATGTATAAAGAGGGCATATTCATGAAAGGACCAGTAAGATCATAATACATTTAAATGAAAATGTCTCATAGGTGAGAACTCATAGGCTTGAAAAATATATATATAATTTATGAACTCAGAGTGAATTCTAGTTAAAGAAGCATAGACCCAAGTTGCACAGGGTGGTGCTAATACACATCACAACTAAACAGTAAACTCTGCCAGCAACTTGCAGGGACACTAAATATTGTTGACTGAAACTCTACAGAAGCAGGGTAAGAATAACAAACATCATTTTGATGCCATAATCAAAATGGAATCTGATAATTTTTATAATACCCCAAGATGAATTAGGGAAAAATAAAAAGGGCAATGATTTTAAACAGTTTTTTTTTTGTGTCAGCACCAAGCATTTCCTGTTTTGATAGCACTCAGTTTAGACAATAAAAACAGGGCAGTGACAGTTACTCTCCTTTACACTGAGCCATTCAGTGATGCAATAGTTCAAAATCCCTACAGAAATAGGATGAAGTTGAATGAAACACTGTTCTTTAGCTTGATTACATTAATCTCTGAAGATATATACCTTTTCAGAAAAACAAGACCAGTCAAAGACAAGGACGAGAAAAAGAAAAGGAAAAAAATCTAATAATTTCCTGTCCTAAAAATGCTATATTTTTCTATTTTAAACTCCTTTCTAATTGACTATCTTATCAACTGTTTTCATTTAATAAGGACTGAACTGAGAAACGTTAGGGTTTATATTCACCAGGAAGTGTATTGTATGAAAGCAGGATGTGTTTGACATACAAAATTATTGTGGTTTAACCCCAGCCAGCAACGAGGTACCACACAGCTGCTCACTCACTCCCCAGCTGCCCTGGTCCCACCTCCCCACGGGGGGAGAAGGATCAAGAAAAATGAGATAGGAAAAGTTTTATAACTGAAACAAAATGAAATCAAATAATACTACAACAAGTGATGCACAATACAATCATTCACCACCTGCTGATGGATGCCCATCCCATCCTTGAGCAGCAACCAACAGCTCCTGGCCAGCTCTCCCCAGTTTATATACTGAGAATGGCATTCTATCATGTGGATTACCCCTTTGTCCAATTTGGGTCAGCTGTCCTGGCCATGCTCCCTGCAAATTTCTTGTGCATCTCCTCACAAGCAGAGCATGGGACACTGAAAATTTCTTGATTTAGAGTAAATGCCACATAGCAACATCTGAAACCTCAAAGTCTTATCAATGTTTTTATTGAATAAATACAAAACACAGCACTGTGCCAGCTACTAAGAGGAAAATGAACTCTCTCCCATGCAAAACCAGGACAAGAATGCATTTACAAAATTATATAGACTACTGGGGTGTTGCTGGGTAACTGAAGACATTTAATTAATAAAATCTTAAAGCTGAACTCTGCACATAATAGGAATAACTTAAGGGGGGAAAAAAAGAGCATAAATGCAATCACCGCTCTTTGGGATTGGCCAGAGATGAGTAAAGAATGGCAATTTAATCTAATACTTAAAATCCTTGCAAGTCAACAAATAGTGGTCAGCAGTACTGAAAACATTAATAGGAAATATACTGGAACAGTGCTGTAACATTGAAGACATGGAGTAATCCTCACGGTTTAGGGTTTTTCACATATGATTTGTATTATTCTGTATCAAATTGAACACTGGATTCTGGATTCTTTGCCTAGATCTGCAGTTCCATGTAGACGATTCACTGACACACCACAACTGCTTTTTCTCAAGACATTGCACTTTCAGTACTGACTGGGAGGCATCTAAGATGCCAAGAAGGCTCAGACTTTCTGGAGTCAGCCTGTTGCCATCTTCACACAGCAGCTCATCCAACGAGGATGAGGTAGTTGAGAATAACAAGTATCCATTTTCTGGGTGATGAGGGTGGCACCAAGCTGAACATCACACACCTAAGAATGGTCAATTGCTCATTGCTGACCTTGTGAGAAGCAACACGTGTTGTTTCAGCTCCCTGCCAGAAGCAGTTCTGATACAAACTTACATAGAAATCGTGGTAGAAAACAGATGTTTTCCCTGAAGAGAGATCACAGGTAAGAGACTGCTCTCCTTGCTGCTGTCCCATATTCTGCCATTACCTCCTGTTTTCAGTTACCATGTTCAAAATCCTAATACTTAGAATCATAGTGTCATAGAACCATAAAGGTTGGAAAAGACCTTTAAGATCATCAAGCAAAACCCAGCACCACCACCGTGTTGACCATTAAAACATGTCCTGAGGAGCCACATTCACACCTGTTTTGAGCACTTCTGGGGGTGGTGACTTCACTGCTTCCCTGGGCATTCTGTTCCACTACTTTACAACCCTTTTGGTGAAGTTTCCTTTCCTAATATCTGGTCTAGACATCCCCTGATGAAACTTGGGGCATTTCCAATAGTGGCAATACTTGCCAGTATGCTGTTTTTTGGTGATGGGTTTTTTTTTGTTTGTTTGTTTCTGGGTTTTTTTTGGTTGGTTGGTTGGTTGGTTTTTTTTGTTCTGCTGATTTTGTGTCTCGTTCTTTCGTTGGTCATATTTAAGCAAACTGCAAAAACACTCCTTGCAGGGCTGAGAGACCCTTACAACATACACTGCCAACAGTGACAGTAAACAGATAGCTACTTCCTGTCAGCACTCTCCCTCTGCTCTCTCACAGATGGAGCACTGTTTTCACCACAAGGTATAGAAAATTCGCCATATGTGAGAAAGTTTTCAGGCATGAATCATGAAGTTAGAACAAAAAAAAAGGAACCTTTGCACTTCTTTTTGTCTATTAGAAGCTTGTGTGGGCAGGAGCAAAATGGGTAATTTCCGCTACTAGACCTGTCCAAGAGTGAGCTGTCTGCACAGAAAGTTCCACCTGAACATGAGGAAGAACTTCTTCACTGTACAGGTCACTGAGCACTGGAACAGGCTGCCCAGAGAAGTTGTGGAGTCTCCCTCATTGGAGATATTCAAGAACTATCTGGATGCAATCCTGTGCCTTGTGCTCTAGGATGACTTTGCTTGAGCAGGGGGTTTTGACCAGATGATCCACTGTTCTCCCTTCCAGCCTGTGATTCTGTGAACCTGTGTCATTCTTGTGAAAAGACTTCTAGAGTGTTCTTTTGCTTTTATCAGGCAGATAAAAGCATTCTACCCAGGCAGAATGGGTTGCAAAGGTAAGGACTTCTCTCTTGGACTCTGCAAAGGGCTATATATATTTGTAGTATGATACATTAAACAATATTAACAACAATTGATTGTTTGAACTATAGTTCATAAAGCTTTTTTGTATCCTAATTGCATAAAAAAATTATTAAGTACCAAGCTTAAGCTTCAGGTGAAAGAATAGTCAAAATAGCTTTTGCTTGCAGTTTTTATGTCATCCCTTGAAATACAGTCTGGAGTCTGAGCCAAACTGAGTTTCCTTTCTATTGCCACAAGCAACAAAATTCTGCAGAATAAATTAGGATGCTCAGTGGCATCTATGTAAATGTGTTAATGAAATGCCTTCACCCTAGGTTTCCCACAGCAGAGTCTCAGATGTCTGATGCCAGGAAGAAATAATTTAATATTTGAGTCGTACAACAACAGGATTGGCTCAAGCTGAGTACCCCAAACAAAGGAATCCATAGGAATTATGCTGTTACAAACTAAGTTTCTCATCCCTCACATGACAGTTTGGTCCAATATTGATATAAGTCTGGGGTCTTCTTGTTCTCCACTGGTTCTCTTCACTGTCTCTAGGCAGAGTTTCTCCTCCTATCTCTAAAGTTGCAGCCCCTGCTGACAGAGGTAGTGACCTTCCTAGCTCTTTTATCTTCCATTGTGAACCAGCTGTGGGCCCTCCCTTTACGTAAGCAGATAAAAAGCTCAGCATATCTAGGAAAAAGTTTACAACTTGTGGCCTGAGGCTTCAGCATGTCTACCTACTAGTGCTAATAAGTTACACTGAGTAACTAATTCCCTTTATTCCTTTACAAATGTATGACCTCAGTCCCGTTACTGTAACAACTCCCAGGGAATTCTATTTAGTTTCTGCAGTAAATTATTGTCTACTAGGTCAAAAACAGTGATAACATGAAAGAAAGCATATCATCACTCCGTTCAAGTCTTCTCATTTCTCTCTTAAGGCTTTGAAAGACAAATAGAGATAAAATCTGGCAAAAAGAGATATTTCTGTAACAACAGGGAGGAAAGAAATATAAACAGTCTATTCAACAAGAAGTTGCAATCTTCACATAGATATTTATCATAGTAGATTTGCTACCTGAAAGGCTCTTACAAAAATACAACATAATGATGCTGTTGGAAGAAGTAATTTGTAGAGTAGCCAGGATAGATATGAGGCTCAGACAGACACCCATGCCTGTGGTCTGGTATCATAGCAAAATTCCATTTTAAGCTATGTTTTAAAACAATATGCTAGACCACCAGACAAAGGGACTAAAATTATGCCCATCCATTTCTACAGACTCTGTCACAGAATGTTAATGTCAGGCAGAGGAGCATCATGTGTAACAATTTACATGTCACAGTTCGTTCATCAGAATTAGGAAAGGATGTTTTGGTCTTGCTTATCTTGACAAGATAGTAATTTTAGTTAGATCACACCTGATGGCTGAAGCCAAAGTAGTGATAATTAGCCAGAAAATTACTTCTGGAACCAGGTAATTAAAAAATTATCCATGATGTCTGGACTTTTAGCTGCTACGTGCAATGGAAACTGGGCATAGATTAAGTATTAAATAGGATAATAAATATGGAACCTGGAAGGTACACTGGCAACTGACGAACAGCTATAAAGCCAACATTACTCTGCAACCTCTTCCAACAAAAATCTTATAAAGTTAATTTCTTTTTCATCATTAACATGTCTTCTAGATAGCTCAATATGCAGAGATTACCACTGATTTTTTGTGAACAATCTCATATTACTCTTAAATTTCAAGCAACACAAAAAAGCCCCCTTTTCCCAATACTATGAAGAAGTTTTAAAAACTTGTGTACTGACATTGTAAATTCTTGTAGGATTTTTCAAGTTAAGGCACATTTCTGTCTATATGAGTCAGGCCAGGGTGCTTTTCTCTCTGACAGTAGACACTGAAATTAATCTCCCCTGAGCAGACACCTTGCACTACCAGCTCCTCAAATGGCGTATGAAGTTTTACAGAAGACCACCTTGCCACTGTCTTGATACTCTGCTGTGCTGGACATTGCAAAAGTGGCCCAGGGTGCCAATAATGCTTCACAAATGGGAACAGCAGTCCCCTATTCACCACTGATTTCATACTCATCCTTAGAATAAACACTTCACATAATGAACCTCTTTACAAAAAACTTAAATGTAAGCAATATGATTGCAAAGCTGTCACGTTCCTGGAATACTGACTGCCCCCCATCTCTTTAAAAATAGTAAGGGAAGCCAGATGCAGTCACATTCCTCTCTGAATTTAGTGCTTGATTAAATCATAAGCAAATCATCAGACCATGATGCGCAAACCACCCTCTCTACCAAATGATGTTATGATCATCAAAGCAATGTGAAAAAATAAAATCTCAAAGCGAAGGCTGACTGATTCTAGTATTTTCTAAACACACATGAATTGTTGATTAATGTATCTTATACAACCACCAAAAGTAGACCAAAGCATATGATTCATTAAAGTCTGCTGGCTGGAACTGCTGATTGATTGTGCTCACATTCTGGGGATCACAAACAGATTTATGGCAGCTGACTCTAACTCACTTTTTAAGTGATAATATTACAACTTTATTGGGTCAAGTAATGAATACTCAATAGGCAGGAATACCAAAACACAGGCATTGACATCAAAGTATAATGAACACATATCAGCATCAATAAAGGTACATAAAAAGCTTTTTAAGCAACTGAAGTACATAAAGGCAGTAAAAAAAAGCTAGGCAATTGCTGGTAGAAAATACCGGTTATATGGCTTTATGACAGCTGCCTTTCAGTCACTAGACTTTCAAGAAGTTACATTAGAATAATATATATTCAGGCCTATATTCTGTGTATTTTCAATTTGCTGCAAAACTTGAGTTCAGTGTAATCAAACTATGCTCTCCCAAAGAAAACAATCCAATAACGGTTTATTATGCCTCTAGCTATTAGGAATCACATATATAAAGATCTCCGGAAAAGGAGAGATTAAAAAAAAAATTGGCAGAACTTTTGATACAAGTAGTCTGCTGCCCTATTTGTCAGGTTGGTAAGGTTTGGTGCAAAGCTAAGCAGTAAAAGGGCACCACAATGTGCACACAATATTACATGTGCAAATTTTTACAGGCAGACAAACTGAGGAACCCTGCAGTTCAGTGATGGCTGCAGATCAAACAAGCAAGTGACCAGAGCAGAAATATAATGCAAGATTTCTGGAACTCCATTTATTAAAAGGCTAACCTTCAAACTATGTTATTGTTGCTTCTTTTTCTTCTCAATACAAACCCCTCTTTTGGCCTTTCATTACATACTCATAACCATTTTCACATAGCTAACATGAATTCCTGTATCACAGCATTCTGCACAACTGTATTTGGCCACCAGCTCTTTCATGCACTGCACCACAGCAGTGGTTGGTTGAGAAGATTTTTTCATACAAGGCCATGTTTTCATTTTGTTTGTTTGGGATGTTCCTGCTAAGGAACAATCACTAGAATGTACTACAAAAATAATAAATACTCTGTACTAATTTAAGCCTGCAGTCTAAATGAATTAATTAATAATTATTTTATATTAATTCATATTATTACTTTATATTGATTAAAGCCTGCAGCAGATTCCCAACAATGCTACATATTCTGACTCTGTAACATTCCTATATCCATGGGACACCCATGCTGTCCCCCCTTGTCCCTTGCTTTTGATTCTATTTGGAACTCACTACTGCAAACTGAATTCTACCAATGCCAGGATTTTATCAGTGGTTCAGTGTTTATATTAAAATGCTACTTATCTGATCCCCTGTCTCTTTGCACCTCACTCTGCCCTGATTAAGAATTGCCCAAGTGTGAAAAGTAACAGTCAACCCTCAGGTCTTGGAAGTTAGGGCTGGCTTCTGGTCTCTGCTGAGCTATAAAGAGCAATCAAGCAAGGCAAAAAAATAGGCTTGGGACCTTCTCAAATTTTTCTCAGATGAGCTTCTGACAGAAATCTTCTAGCCTGCTGTGCACCCCTCTTTTACCCTGTTGAGGCTGGAAAATGCTACCAAGCAGGAAGAAAGGAAAGTGTGGGGATACAGTATTATTCTTTCCTGATATTTCTGAATTATGGCACAAGGGGAGTGTGGGGATCAGCCACATGGCACTTTCAGTCTAGTTGATAAGCTGCAGGGATTAGAGGGCGTAAACAGCTATTCTCAAATTTTCTTTTTTAAACATACCATCCTGAATAAAGGAAGCAGCAGCATGGAATTAAAAGCTGCATCAATACACATGGGGAAACATACTTTGCCAAAGACACGGAAGCAAAGTCTCCTCAATACACAACCCTGCATAAAAAGTATGATAGTTATCTTGGCTCCAGAAAGTAGCTATTAAGAAAACAAATATTGAAGCTACCGGGAGAATATCCCATTAGTGATGTGCTTAAAATTAATTTTAAGAGAGGTCTCTCTGTTTCACTTGGCGAGAAAACCTAAGGCACCAGATGATCCTTTTGTTTCTGATGAATGCCTTTAATCCCATGTGACCAGGCAATTGCAAACTGCCAATGCTAGAGAGCATGGAGTTCTGGAAGTCATAAAATATTCCTAGCAGTGATGTCTGGAGCTTTGAAAAGGATTAAAGTACAGGTGTTTTCTAAACATCCCCTGGGTTAATGGATCTGGATGCAATATGGTGCTTTTCATCTTCTGTCACTGCAAACTGAACATGGGATATCCAGACAAAATCAGCATAAATCAATTCAATTTTTCATCAAAAAAATTAGCATTTATTTGTCTTCAAATCATAGTTTGACACCTAAGGTGTCAGTAAAAACAGTATATTCTTGCTGTAATTAGGAAGCTAAAGGAAGTAAATGCATGTTCCTTCCACTTCTTTCCAGACCTACAGCCAACCAGAAAGAGTTCATCACATGCTAGGGATAACACAGAAGTAACAGACTGCCCTTGGGGCCAGTCCCTCGTGCTTCAGAAGGAGATGCAAGAAGCCTCAGATTAAACAGCTAACAACTGACTTTGTCAAAGAGAAAGTTCCTTGATACCCTGCACCTTTTGTCTCATCCTGGATTAAAGATGACTTTCATCCAGAAACACATGGGCTTTGTCTCTTTAAACGCTTTTGTAATTCTGTTTCTCAAACCCTTCACATGTGTTAATCAAAGCCACTGCTTATCAAAGAAACAAATTTAGAAATCCTGTAACTATGTTTTGGTTTGATGGTTTGGTTTTTGGGTTTTTTTTGTTTGTTTTTGTTTTTTGTTCTTCACAGTTAAATTCTATTGTTGCTGGTCATTGTTGGCTGCAAATCTTGTGCCTTGACAGTGCCAATTTTTGTTTCATGAGACACAATGCCTCTGACAGCTCCCCAGAAAAGCTGCAGCTGTGCAGAGCTCCCTACCTGTGAGCAGGTATGCAAATATGTAAGTACATTGGCTCTGAAGATCATGATCTCTCTCTTGGTAAACATGGATATTGTCTTTGTAACCTTTTCATGCTTTAAAAACAATGAAACATGGGAACAAATTCTGCATTCACTGTCAAAGTTTGTGTTCTGCACTGGCATGAATATCAGCTTGACAAGACTGCTTACCTGAACTAAGAGCAATATATTCAGGTAAGGGAAGAGACTCAATAATGCTATCTGCCTGACTGCCAGATCCTCTTGCCAGAGACATCTGACTGAGAGACATAAGTTGGTTTATTACATCCTAGTTTTCCAAATTAAAGTGAGCATTATTGTTGTTGTTGTTATTATTATTATTACTATTACTACAAGTTTTTTTGTTTTTTTTTTAATTGGTGTGACTTTGTAAAAAACCACTTCCCATAACTGGGGATATCTTTTAAAACTTCTCATTCCAGGTCTGAAAAAGATACCAGTCATTCAGTGCATTTCTGAGCTCTGAAAAACTGAGCCAACATACACTGGGCTTTGATTTTGCCACTATTTGGTCTAAGTCAGCTTCTCTCCTATGTTTGTCCAGGGGAAGCCAAATTCTCCTCTTGCAATTAAAATCAGTGGCATCAAAAGAATGATTCCTAAGTAATATCAACGACAGCATAAATGTAAATCTTATTTGATGTTAATATCCAAGGTCTTTACCCCGGTTTTAGTTGTTGTCTCATCAGCCAGACAATTCAGAAGGTACAGAAAGCACATGTGTGACATGACTGTAAGATTCAATGGCTTTCAACATGCTAACTGAGCAACAGCCAAAGCAAAGATTTTATTGGCTTCTCGAACTTATTCCTCTCTGGAGCTAGCTTGCAGTGAAAGTTTTTAATTGTTCAATAGCATAACTTAGTGCATATAAATAATTTCCTAAGTCTCAGGTTTCTGTGAATTCTCTGTATAAGTCCATCTTGTTTAAAGTCTCGGTAAGTCTTGGAGTCAGCAAGTGAAAGATCAAAGATCTTGCTCTGAGATGGAGAGGAAAATGAAGTGCAGTAAAAGCTTAGGAGAAAATTGAGAAAAGGGAAGGCTGTTCTAAAAGAGTATTTAATACATATGCTCTTAAAGAGCATATAAAGAGTGGACACAGCATGAACTGACACTGACAAAAGCTTGATCACATGCAGTAGTAACAGTAAAAGACTCTGTTTAGTTGGCCAATTTCTGTTCCCAGTTTTACAAGTATAAAATGCATGCTAAGAATGCATATGATCATTGCAAACTACCCAACAAAAACGTATTCTCACTGTGACTAGTAATAAGCCGAGGTCCTATGTGGTAAGTTCCACCAAAAAATCACTGGCCGTGCACTGTGCCATGCAGATGCATTTTACTGGGAGAAATAGAAACACAATTATTATAAGTTGCTCTAAAATAAAGATTTAGTAGCTAGACAAACTTTTCTTGATCAGACGCTTGAGTTAGGTGCTCTCTTGCCATGAACTGCCTCTGAATCAGAATGCTTTTGCAGTCTTGAGACTGAGTTTCTTTGATCAGGCTCAGTCCTATGTTAACATGTATGAATGGCTTTGGGAACAGATTTTGTTTCATGTCCTGCCAATAGTACAGGCAAATCAAGATAATTTTTGACCACTTATATCCAGCTGTGCAGGAAGCATGTGAGTTTCTGTTCCAGTAAAACACCATCCCACTCAGAGAGCATCCAGAATCATTCAAATGATTCAAATTTCGTTTTGCTTACAGTTATGAAGAGATGCATTTTGGCATCCAGGAATGGGGCAATAAGTAGGGTAACAGAATGTAAAGGGAACACTCCAAAGACAAGTACACCCAAAATATTACGACGTTCCTTGTCAACTGCAATAAAACATCATAGCAATGCCCTTCATTATGCCCTGAAGCTGCACAATAAAATATTTAATAATTATCACACTTAGTTTTTAAAGGCTAGAATAACATCAAGTGAAAGCCCAAACAGTGAGAGCAACTCAAATAAGAAAGAGCTCTGAAATCACAGGATATGATCCAGAGAATATTTTTATTCCAAAGGCATTAGTGTATTGCTCAAACTGATTAAAGTATCATCTTTCTGCCACTGACTTCCTATGGACCTCAAATAACAGAGGTTCTTCCTGACGTGTTAGGTTACAATACCACAAAAAACCCAATTATAGAACCTTGAAATCAATACAGATCTGTACGGAATTGTGCTGTCCAATAAGAGTATTTCCAAGTCCCATGAGCACTAGCTCTTAATGCAGCAATAGAGAGAGATACGAATAATAAATACTTTTGAGCTTGATTCCACTGTTAACTGACCTGCTCTGGCAGAATTGCAAATGAAAATTTTCCCTGCTTCACAAACTGCTTGTGGCATAGTCGTTACATATCTTTTTTGTCTGACTTCTAAGAGTGTTACCCACAACTTATCTGTACAAAATATAGACTGTCTCTAAATAGCACCCTTGCAACTAAGGATGAGTGCTAAGGTTGATACAGCTTTTATACCTTAAAATTACTCCTGTCCTGAAGACTGAAATTGCGCTGCATTAAAACTGTGGTCTGATGTAAGAAAATATACTGTCCTTTGGAGGACAGGGAAAAATGTCAAAACCTGTGTCAATCTTTTGTTCAGTGACACTGATAGCAGTACTAGCAGTATTCTGTGTCTGTAAGGCCGTGTATCAGCCAGGCTTTGTGACTGCAATACTCTCCTTACGTGGAGTGCAGACCATGAGAAGCATCCCAGAGAGGATGAATTTACTATTCACTAAGTTCAGGAGATGCTGAGGAACTCTAGTCCCTTAATCAATCAGGTTTAATGAATAACTTTCACTGTGCTCCTGTTGACCAAGTTATGGCGCTTGAAATAATCTCATAAACAGACTCTGGGGCTTGGGATTGTGTGGACTACGATAAATATGACCTGATGAGATTGTGTAGAACATTTGGCCTGTGACACAGCTGTTGCAGCCAGTATCATTTAGCAATTCTATCATCATAAATCTGTCAACTATGCAATGCTTCTGGTAACATTCCACATTCTGGAAGCCCATGCCAAATACTCATCTTGCTTACTTTGCCTCCACAACTAAACAAACTTTTTGAGAGACTGTTTTCATGCCATGCAACACTTCTTGTGCTCTGCTCACCTGCAGAGAGGGTCCTGCAGAATAGGTTATGTGCTTTTGGTAGAACAGTTTCCCCACTTCAGCCCCTGAAGTCATTGACACAATTACGTATTTCCTTCTCATTCTAGGAGAGAGAAATCAGTGAAATAAGTGAAAGCTATCCCACTTGAGGAAAATGTGCAAGGATACAGGAATTATGTACTGTGAGAAGGATAGAGGAGGGTTATGGCTGGAGTCAAGCAAGGCTAAACAGTGATGAAAGGCTGTAGGACTCTTTATATTAATGTATTCACACAAATGAAAGCAGCTGGATCAACTACAAGAGTCATACCGGAAGTTTTTCTAAATGATGCCAGAATAGCCTGCTCATTCACTTTTCATCCTCCTGGACTGTAAAGGCACACATACATCTTGGAAACTGAGCAGTGGTTCAAGAGTGAACTGTCCAAAGAGACTTTTTGAAGAGAAAATGAAAAAAATAGGGGATAGCAAGGATCAAAATGGTTGAGCTTGGATTTTTGTATCTCTTCCCACAGAATCTTTCCTTCAAACCCATCCTGGTTTCCTACACACTGACTTCAGGAAATAGTGAGATGAATTCTTCACGGCTCTGTTCTCCATAGGAAAATGCTTTCAAGTGTTTTTATTTTTTTCAGGCATTTTGACAAGATTAAAGAGGAAAAAATGCAGAAGAGAAACAGAGAGGTGGAGGAAGAGTGAGCTGCTTAGTGAATTAATGATGGTCCACATGACAATTCTTCTTCCTGCTCAGAATTCATTTAGCTTTAATGGTTGTTATCTGGGATTTGTATAATAGGTTGTGTCTTTTAAAGCAATTAATTAACACAAGCTTAGACATTTCAGAAGAAACCATTACAGACTTAGCTGTCTCTTCTGTTTATCTTCTTCAACAGACAGCAAGCAGAAAATCAGCACTGGGACTGGGGGGCACCTATCAATTGAGGTCGCCTGGGATGGGATAGGTATCGGTCCCAGAATTTGAGAGTAGCTTGTATGTCTACAGGTTTAAGGATAAGTGAAGTTTTTACTTGCAGTGCTCTCTGTCATTTTTTATAGGACTAATGGAGACAGAAATGACAAGTCTTGCAGATAAAATTGCACATAAAATCTCTCCTAGTTGACTTTAAAGTCAATAAATGAACATATAGTCCTGTTACTTTCAGTAGGTAATATAACTATTCCTGTGAGACAGGACTAGGATTTGCTTCTTCCAACTTATTAAATGAGTGCTAGGAGAGCAGGACCTCAATCATAAACCCATACAGTTTAATGGAACAATTTTATTGTTTTTAATGTATCTTACTTCAGTGCACTGTAGGCAGCATAACAATAATCTCCACAAGGGAATTTGAAATGTAGTGCAGATACAAAGAGTCAACTTATTTGGTACAAAAAAATATATCTTACCCTTTCTTGGGTGTGTGAGAGTCAATTTAGAAATTATCATTTATTTATGCAAACATCTCAAAATTTAAAAGAATATTTAAGACTCTTTGGGTTTAAGATTCCATTTATGGAATCACAGCGAATATCTTGAGGTTGGAAGGAATCTCTGGAGATTGTCTAGGCTGACCTCTGCTCTTGAATCATAGTCACCTAGAGCAGCTTGCTTAGTGTTCAATCAGGTTTGGAACACCTTCAAAGAGATTCCATATCCAAATATATTCAAGGACTATACAACGTAGTTAGTCCTGTGTTCCTGTGGTTGACTACTCTTACAGTAAAAAATGAAGGGGGTTATGTTTAAACATTTCTGGAATTGAATCTATGCCATTTACATGACAGAGAATGGGCTGATGTTGTTTTCTTTATTCAGACATTCACACCCATCAATAAGACTCTTCCTGAACCTTCTTTTTTAAGGCTAAACTACCCCAGATCTCCCAGCCTCTCCTCAAATGAAAGGTGCTCCAGTCCTTTCATTATCTTAGTGGCCCTTTGCTGGACTTGCTCCAGCATGTCCATATAATTCTTGTGCTGGGGAGTCCATAACTGGATATATATCCCAGAGGTGATCTTGCTGGTGCATAATAGGGTTAATAACTTTCTTGATTTGGGAACACTTTTCTTAGTGCAGTCCGAGTGTTGGATTTATTTGCTGCAAGGGCATGTTGCTGACTCATCTTCAACCTTTCCTTGAGGACTCCTACATCCCTTTATTTTCGCAAAGCTGCTTTCCAACTTTGGTACATGAGGTTAATCTTTCTCATGTACAGGATGTTCCATTTCTCTCAACAGGGGTATCAATCAGTCCTCCCAGTTTCGTATCATCCGCAAAATTGCTGAGGGTGCACTCTGTACAACTGCCCAACTCATTATTGAAAATGTTAGCTTGTATTGCACAAGTGATGGATGGCAACATTCACCATTTTCAGCCACTGAATGAAGAATGACAGGTAACAATAGCAAATGTTTTCCATAGCAAAGAGTATTTCAGCAAATCCATTGTGTATTTT
Organism: Grantiella picta; assembly: GCA_013397955.1. Taxonomy (NCBI): domain Eukaryota; kingdom Metazoa; phylum Chordata; class Aves; order Passeriformes; family Meliphagidae; genus Grantiella; species Grantiella picta. The sequence continues at coordinate 573,890 of VZRM01001964.1, forward strand.
AATGGCAAACACATCTTTTGCAGTGATAGAATACTCTTGGGAATAGTCTTATTTATAAGAGCATGTTCCTCTCAGAAAAAAAACAAAACCAAAAATAAACCAAAACCTGGTGGGTGCAGGACAAAGAGACTGTGAAAAAGAACTGACTTTGCAGAAAACTGGGAGTCAGCAACAACTCTTCCAGGCACTGATGTCCTATGCCTACTTAAGTATCTACACTAAAAAGGTGTAAAAAATAACTAATTGCTTACTAAAAATTAACCTCTCTGCAAGAGCTTCATTGCATGAGATCTCCCAGACAAGACAGGACCCTTTCTGGGGAAGCCTGGCTGACTCCAGACTCGCTCATATCAGTAATCTTTAAAGTTAGAATTCTATTCTTTATTAGCCTCACTACTGGGAGCATTTTCTTCAGTGTCATACCAGTAACACCTCACATAATATATAGCAACTAGAAAGCAATATTTCATAGTCCTCAGAAAGTTAATAAAATGTTTTGGGGGCAGGGGGAAGGAAATAGTGAAAAGCCTCACAAAGCCAGAATATTTTTCTGGATTCATTAAAAGTTTAGAAAATTTGTCCTGCTGGAAGTCTTCCTGACATCTCTGCAGATTACACACTATAATAAATTATCAACTGCATCTGAAGAGTCCCCTCTATCTGTAAAAGGACATGTTATACCTTTGCTGGAACTGAGACACCAATGTTAAGTGCAAGGTCCACAAAACCCTTAATGTTTCACCTTTAAATTGTACTGAAACCCAGAACATTTCAATACCACATTCATTTGCTGCTCTAAAGCAAGACAACTGGCTAATGAGGAGGGATCAGTCACAGGCATATGTAGAGGCTGTGTGAGCAGCATGAGAACTAAAATGCCAAACTAATGACCCAGAGACACAGTGGGGGACAAAGAGGGGATTGAGACTATATGGTCTTTAAAGTCCATTCCAATCCCTTAACATTTTATGATTGCATGATTCTATAATTCTATGATTCTGTGTTGTGTTTCACTGGAATTGCTCTGGTCCTTAATTTCAGTAAGGAACCCTATTTCCAGGCCACCATTTTTTGAAAGCTCTAGTTTTTGCTTGCCTCAAAGTGTGGTGGCTTACCCACATTATCCTTTAAGAGATAAAGGTTCCTCTGAAGCACCTGCAGGGAAAGTGTACATGTGCTCCTCCCATCCAGATGCTGGTGCATCCAAGAGGATATATTTTAAAATCAACACAAATACATTACAAGGAAAATCTCCTGCACATGGTGCTTGATGTGCATTTAATGGAATGGTTTAGTTTTGTGTGTCAGCAACTGTAATCACAGTCTTAGTAAATTGTTCGACTCTTATCATATTGACTAATGAAAATGATTACACAAATACCAAAAACTGTGACTTGGACCTGTCCATTCTCTCATGTATTTCAAACACCAATTTTACTGGTCAACAATCACATACAACAGAAAGAATCTAGTATACCAAGATACTGTAATTATTATTTTTAGATAAAAACCTCACTGTGTTCCAGGACACTGACACTCTACAACGACTTAAGTTCCTGGACCAGGCTGAGAAAAATGCGAAATTATTCTTACCCTGATTCCTAGGCTAGGAAAAATAGTTAAATTTCTTTTGCACCATGTAAAAGTAGTGAAAAAATTATCAGCCCCTTCAATAATTAAGGGCAAGATGGATCATAGATTCCTTATCATTGCTAGGTCGATGGTACATGTATATACCTATTTCACTAGCAGAAAGCATTTTTATCCATTTTCTGCTTGACCTGTGTTACTGACTTTGATGACTAACCTCTTCTGCTCCTTATGGAGAACTGAGTACTGTAAAGGGCTGAATAAAGTCCAGTTTTGTTCACACCTTCCCCTCCATGCAAAAGTAGTGTTAAATACCTGAGAATTTCCAGCAGGTGGCCAACGAGTTGATTAGTGTCCAAGATTATTAGGTGGCACATGACAGACAAGAAGAAACAAGAGAGTTGTTTTTCTTTGGCTTGGAGAGAAGAAAGCTAAAGGCAGGTGGAGCCCAGGGAGGTGTAATTCCAACCTTTCCCTACCAAAAAAGGCAGATGTAGGGAAATAGACACAGTGCATGCCATAAGGACAAGATGGAAAGGTTACAACTTATAGGAATAAAAGAAAAATGATTTGCCCTTGAGGTCTACAGTGCTAGAACAGAAAGTGCCCAGAAAGACTAGAATCTCCCTCCTTGGAGGTTTCGAATTCTCAACTGGGTAAATCCCTAAGAAACCTCTTCAAGGTTATAAACTGGCATTGCTTTATGTTGGAAGTCAGACCATAGACCCCCACTCCCTGGATGTTCCTTCAGGCAAAAGGTATTCTGTGATTCTATGAAATAGTCTCTTGATTGTTGAAGAGCACAAAGTATATGGACACATACTGGATATGACACTTCAGTATTACTTTTTGCTATAAAGATCCCATTGTATTTCTTTCATGCTGGGCAAAGTGAAAATAACTACTGTAAAATGTCCCTGTCTTAAGATCTCCAGTATTTATAGCTAAAACACACAAGAAAGGCAGGATGATAAACAGATAGAAGGGTGATGTTATTTACTTAAGGATCAGTGTAATAGTACAAGATTACTGTCAAAGGCAGAGTTAGGACATGTACCAGTGAGCAATATGCTAGGGGAAGAAAGCTATTTCCTTTATGCTGTTAAAATGCTACACTTATCTCATAATTATAATTAAAAACACAAGTTTTCCAATGTTATAATTTGCCAATGACCTGATACAGGCATTCCTATACAGTCATTAACAACAACAGGAGTTATAATTACTGGGCTTGCCAATAACAGCTCCATTAGGATGTCTTGGAAACGTGGAAGAGAAAGAGGAGGAAATGGTGAAAGAGGTGGCAGAAGCAAGGAGTGGCAGCAGGCAGCAGAAGGCCATGGAACAGCAGAAGGAGGAAGCAATGGAGAAGGTGACAAAAGAAGTTGCAAAAGGCTGCAGCAGAAGCAGAGAAGGAGGAGGTGATGTAAGAAAGGAGGCAGAAGAAGGTGGTGGAAGAGAAGATGATGGATGAGATGACAGAGTAGGTGATGGAAGAAGCTGGAAGAAAGTGGTGGCGAGTAAGGGAAGGTGGAGGGAGTGGAAGATGACAGAGGCAAGGGTAGAGAAATACAAGGGCTAAAGGTGGAAGTCATGGAAGGATGCGGTGGTGAAAGGCAGTGATACAGAAGGCAGCTTTGGCGTATGGAGGCAGCGGCTGATTAATTCGGCAGTGGAAGGTGGCAGCAGTGGGAGGTGGCAGAAGGCAGCAACAGGAGGCAGTGATGGAATGTGACAGCAGACTGCATTGACAGGAGGTGGTGGCAGCAGAAAGCAGTGGAGAAAGACAGCAGAGAAAGGCGGTGCACGAAGGCAGCAGCGGTGGAAGAAGGCATCAAAAAATGGTGGTGGAAGAAGACAGAAGAAGGTGGAGGCGGCAGAAGGAAGGCATTTGCGTTGGAAGGTGGCTGTGGCAGATGAAGGCAACAGAAGCAGGCAGAAAAATAGAAGGAGGAGGCAATGGAGGAGGCAACAAAAAAAAGGCAGAAGAAGAAAGCCACAGAATAAAGAAGGAGGAAATGGAGGAGGCAAAGGAAGAAAGTGTTGGAAGAAGAGAAGGACAAGGCTACAGAGAAGGCAATGAAGGAAGATGGCAGAAGAAGACATTGGAAGAAGAGGAGATAGAAGAAGACAGTGAAGGAAGGGGCAGAGGAGGCTGTGGAAGCAAAGAAGGAAGAAACAACCAAGGAGGCAATGAAAGACAATGGTGATGAAGGCAGTGGAAGAAGAAGCAAGGGGCAATAGAGGAGGTGAAGGAAAAAGGTGGCAGAAGTGAAGAAGGAGGCAATGGAGGCAATGGAAAAAAGCAGTGAAGGAAGAGAGGACAGAGGTGACAGAATGCAGCAGAAATGTGTGGCAGAAGAACAAAAGGAGGATGTGAAAGAAGGCAATGGAAGAAGGTGCTAGAATTGGGAAAGAAGGAGGTAATGAAGAATGTGACAAAGCAAGTGATGGAAGAAGACACCAGAAAAAGGTGGTGGAAGAAAAGGAGGAGGTGATGGTGCAGGTGACAGAAGAAGACAGCAGAGGAAAAGAAAGCAAAGGGAATGAAGAAGGTGGTGGAATAGTGTCAGGAGAACACAACAGAAAAAGAGAAGGAAGAATCAATTGAAGAAGGTGTTGGAAAAAGCAGGAGGCAATCAAAGAAGGCAGCATGAAGAGAAGGCCACAGAAGAAAGCAAAGGATGAAAGTGGCAGAAGAAGGTGGGGTAAAAAGAAAAGAAGGAGGAGATAGAAGAGGTAAAATAGAATAGGCAATGGAAGAACGTGGCAGTAGAAAGGAAGGAGGAGGAAATGGAAGATGATGTTTGAAGATTAGGAGAAGATGGAGGAGGAGACGAAGGAAATGACTGTGTTTATTTTGGCTGGGGTAAATTTCCTTCTTAGAAGCTGGTACAGCACTATGTTTTAATATGAGAATAATACTGATAATACACTGATGTTATGGTTGTTTCTATGTAGTGCTTACTCCAAGTCAAGGACTTTTCACCTTTCCATGCTCTACTAGCAAGGAGGTGAACAATAAGCTATGGGGGAACATAGCTGGGACAACTGACACTTACTGGCCAACAGGATATTCCACACCACAGAACGCCATCCTTAGAATATAAACTGGGAGGAGTTGGACAGAATGGACCAATTGCTGCTCAGGGACAGGCTGAGCATCACTCTGCAGATGGTAAGCAATTGTACTTAGTTCTTCTTGTGTTTTCTTTTTCTATTTTTACTGTACTTTAAGTATAAAACTGTTCTTATCTTAATTCACGAAGGATTTTTACTCTTTTTTTTTTTTCTGACTCTTCTCTCCATCCAAGCAGAGGAGTGGAAGTGAAGGGAGCGAGTGAGTAGCTGCATTGTACCTAGTTGCTGGCTGGGGTTAAAGCACAATGATCCTTTTTTGGTGCCAATGTGGGGCATGAAAGGTTGAGATAAGTACAGATCTGACCAGAGTATGTTGAAACAAAATTTGTTTTAAGCATTCATTTTTGTTGGCTTATGATATGATAGAATCACTGGTCTTGAAATTAATCTGATCTGTGTGCTCAGCATTGCTGTCACCTCTGTGTTTCGGGAGCCATCTATTGGGAACTATTAATAATTACNCTTCCTTCCTCCCTCCGTTCCTCCCTTCCTCCCTTCCTCCCTTCCTCCCTTCCTCCCTTCCTCCCCTCCTCCCTCCCTCCCAGCCTGACTACAGAGGAATTAAGTATTTGAGGCTCCTATCTGATGCCCATAGCAGAGCCTCTTGCAGAAAGCACTAAGTCAGTGCTTTGGAGTCAGGGATACAGAGAATCTGAGGCTTGTATACTCCAGCTGAAAAAGAGGTACTGTCAGTAGAATAGGAAGGAGTTACAGCAGAATAAGGTGGCAAAAGAAGGGAAAGGAAGATGGAGGCAGTAGAAGGAGAAGGGGAAGAAGAAGAGTGGAATAAGATAGCAGAAGAACATGTCAAAAGGTGGTGTTGGAAGAACAGGAAGAGAAGAGGAAGAAGGCTGTGGATGATGCACACTAGAAGATGACAAAAGAAGGGACAGAAGAACGCAACAAAAGAAGGCAGTGGAAGAGGAGAAAGAGAAGGGAACTGAAGAAGGTGGCAAAAGAATACAACAGAAGAATAGAATGCAATGAAAGACTTGACAGGGGATGTCAGCCAAAGAGCTGACAGCGGTGAAGAAAAGCAGCATAACTAGAGAAGGAAGAGACAACAGAAAAGACAATGGAAGAAGGCAGCAGAATTTTAAAAAATAGTAGTCAGTGGCAGAGGTAGTTGAGGAAGACGGCAGAAGAAAATGAGGATGAAGTGACTTAAGGAGACTACAGAAGGTGTCAGAAAACCGTGGTGAAAGAAAAGGAGCTCTCCATGGGGAGTGTTTTTAACGATCCCAAAGGCTCTCCCTTCCCTCTGACTCTGCCTTTCCCTCTCCTAGTTTAGCAGTTTCTTCTCTACCAAAACAGGGGACTGTATCTTAGTCACCACAGCCTTGCTTGGCGCCCTCCTCTCTAGATGCCTGGGTTCTGTGCTTCAGAAAAGGAAGCAAGAAGAAGGCAGGAAAAATTATTCCAAGGCAACTGGAGAATTTCCAGGACAGGGAAATTTTGCACAAAGCCTGGAGAAGAAAATGTGCCTCACCATCAGTTGCTCTGTGGATCACATTTAAATAATGATGCAAGCAATACAGAAACCAGCTTTAGGGATAGGAAGATATAAAGATCTCTATCTAGGTATCCTTTCTGAGAGACAGAGAGAAGTTGTGTGGAAAACAATGTTCTCAGTAGCCTTTATGTCGTCCAGGAAAGGCAGGTATTTTACTGCCCCAGCAAATCCTTTAGAATTTGAATCGTTGGGGCAAGTGCTCCCATCATTTAAGCTCCATCATTTAAGCTCCATCCCCACTTCCATCTCTGCCTGAACAAGAACAGCCCAGCAGCATTGTCAGATAAAACCACCTTCTAACACATATCTTTGTCAGGTCAGATCTGACCTGTTCCCTCCCATCCTGCTCAAAAGGGGCTAAGGTGCTCCCAGGAGACCTTCTATGCTCCAGCAAATGAAGGCATGAGTTCGGGTAACTTTCCAAACTTATGCAGGACTTTAGCAACCCTGACTGTCTTTCTCTGGGTCGCAGGTGACACACTGGCAGAAGGATGAGAGACCAGAGAGATCCATAATAATCTTTGGTCTCTTACTGGGCTGTGGTAGTAGGGAACATTCCAACACTAGGCAAATCCTGGGGATGAGGAAGACTGTATCAGGTGTCCTTCAACCTCATAGCCTTCCACGGATTTTTCTTCAATAAATGTGTCCCTTCTCTTTTGGAGGCCATGTAAATGTTTTGCATCTGTAAAAACCTCTAGAAAGGACTTCACATATTTCCTAAATAGAGGAAATATTCTTTGCATGTTCTGAACCAGCCAGCCTCCAAGCTTTGCATGCTACTCCCTAAGTAACAACAAGTAATCCATCCTTCCTCAGACACCCCAGGCCACCCATCATTTTACAAACTTCTGTCATGTCCTATGTCCTCTTTCTCTCTAGGACAATGAGAACCCATGACTCTGGCAAGGGCAGAAATAGAAGAAAAACATTGTGGCCCTTGGTGAAAGAGAAATACAGGCAGAGAGAATAAGGTAGGAGGCTGTGACAGCAGTTTTCTTCAGGTGCGGAGAGCTGGAGGATAAGCAGCTTTGGAGAATCCACCAGTTTCTCCCAGGAAGGAGAGAGCTGTGAAGAGAGAATCAATAGACCCTCCACCACAAAGTTCTGTGAGGTGCAGAAGGACTACCCTCATAAACTGCTCCTGATTTATGCTCCTAGGAAGCTTTTATCTCTGTCAGCCCATGGTCTTACCAGGTTTCTCTTTCCCAGGACCTTGCATCAGCCTAGACAAATGTATTTCCTTTATCTGAGTCCAGTGTTGATACACCTGACTGAAATACTTGAATTAGGAACATGGAGTTCTAGAAACACAAGCTGGCATTGCTTGTCCATTGATAATACCTGACACAGCTGCCCTTCAGTCACCAGTCCTCCCCCTTCCTGTGCCCCTGGAAACACCACCTTTCTACGGCAGCATCACTGCATGAAATGAGAAACTTGTTTACAATAAATGATGTATACCCTTGAGTGTATTCTTTGTAAGACCCTGCAAATTGCATCACAATAAGTCGATGGAATGTTCAACAGCACATTGATGACAGCCTTTGTCTATGCCAATGACATGTTTTGGACAAAGAAATCAGAAATTTCCAACTAAACACTATTGTAGACTGGAAAT
>VZRM01001965.1:0-37453 GCA_013397955.1 Grantiella picta
AAAAATTGATTTATGATTTTCAGGATAATGCAGTTTTCATCCTCACCAAAGCATTTAAAAACAGGCTTCTTCCTCTTGGTATCCCAGTTTTCTTTGTTTTTCAAAAGCTGCCCTAGTTTTTTGCCTGACTTCTTGTGATCTCACTTCTGAAGAAAACTTCAGCTCAGGAAGCTCCATTTAAATTAGGAATCCCAGTAACTATTTTTAGGAGAATATGAACTAGAGAAATTTCCTTTTACTTTCTGTCTCTTCTCCTAATGTGATTGCATTTACCAAAAGAATGGACAAACCAGAAAGCAAGTTAATATACAACTTAGAAAAATTATATTTAAAACAAAATTCTAGTCTTTTGTCAAATATTATTTGAAAGGCTAACACAAGACGGCAGGGATCAAAACTGAACTGCCTGAACCCCTTAACATATCAGACATTAGAGCTACTTTGTTCATTAACCCTTAGCTAAGATGGGAAAGTGTTCAATAGCCCAGCCATTCAATAATCCCTAGAGACAGCAAATTACAACTGATGATTCTATCAGAGCTAAATAGAAAAAGCACAGAGAAAATAGCACCTACAGTGCAGCTCTTTGGAAAACCTCTGCAATTACCACTCTCTACCTAGAGGTGACTAACTGTGGCCCTAGCACATCATTTTGTCAAGAAGCTGGCACTTACAATCAATTTCAATCAACTTCGTCCGTCTCTTCCCACTGACTGACATGCTGAGTTCTTGTCAGAATAACGAGTCAAGTTTGTGCCAGCCACTGACAAAAGGCAAGTCTGATTGTTCCTCTTCCCATTACAAATAACAGAAACAGCTCACTCACGAGGGTGTAGAGTGAATCTATGATTTTGTGCCTCACAATTTCTTTGTGTTGGGTTTTGACTCTCGTGCATACACCCGGTTTCGTGAAAGAACTTCCAAGACGTTCAGTCTTACAAATAAAAATATTGCAAGACAAAAAAATACAGGTCAGCACAGCCACATTGGCACCCAAGTACTCTGTTCACCAACATCTTTTAGTATGCAGAATATTCATGCTGACATACAGCCGAGAGAAATGAGATTACATAAGAAACAGGAGCAAGTGCAAGATCACAGCTAAAGGATATTTGTGCACAGAACTAATGAATTCAATGACTGAAGAAGGGTGACAGAATGCTAAAAAAGTGTTATTATTCTCCTAATAAATCCTAAAATAATTCAACATCCCTCTCTTAATAAATTATTGAAAAGCTCATGCATGAAGTTTATTCATCTTCCAGAACAGATCAGGGGAAAGAGAATTTGTGCTTCTTAAGGTATGACTGGCATTAGTATACAGCTAAAATTTTCATACATAAATTGTCTTTGTTCCTTGTACCGCTATTAAAATAACAAATATTGAATATTCCTTCCATGAACGTTACTTAACAGCTTTCATTTCCAGAAGAAGGAACTGAAAGCTGACAGCAACACTGATGACGAAACTTACTTAGCTTGTCTCTCTTCTCATTAATTTATTTTGAAATTAATTACAGCAAACTACGGCTCCACACAGTGATACTAAAGCAGGGTCTGACTTTCTGTCATGTTTATTTTAAATAAAAGCCTTTTAACTTGAAATAAAAGACAAAAAAAAACCAGCTTGGTTAATTACTCATCACAAAAGAAAGTTGAGACCATAGGCTTGACGCTCCTCAATATCAACAGGAGATACAAACTGGAGCCGAGTCAATCTTCCCAGTCTTCCCAACAGGATGAATAATTTCACACCAAAAATAGGTAAAAATAGTACCTCAGAAATTTGCAATGCTTGTTCATTTCTCAGCAATTATTTATTTTCTTCTCAAGTCACGCCTGCCACTACAACTCATGCTCCCTGAACTACCAGGACCTCTGAAAATCATTACAAAACGTGCCTGCTGCCAGGACAAGTTTAACTCCGCTGAAATAGAAGGTGAAAGGGAGAGGTGTGTGTGTGATGCACTCACCCTTGCACACTTTGCAGCACTGACTCTCCACGTGCACTGGGAGAGCATCAGGAGGGCATTCCAGAGGGGGACAGGACATCCTTCGGCATTCCACGACTCCGCTCTAAGCAAAGGGGTTGAAGACAAAATTCAACCGCTGCTGCTGCAATTAGCGGGCGTTTTATACAAAACACTAAAAGCTATTTAAGTAAATGAAAATAGCACTCTGGATTACAAACCCATCCTTCAGTAACAAATTTAGTCCCACCCAACTGCAGAATGAATCGAAGTCCAGCTGAAGGTGAACTGCCCCATTTTGATAGACATTGCTGGTTTTACCCCCAACTCCCTGAGCAAAATGCATTTAGTGGAAAATGTTAAGTCAAGAACATAAGCCCTACTTTCTGTAGGCTGTTCCAATCATCTTTGGGATTTTTAACAATCAGGCTTCTATTTTCCTGAACAAACAAAGGCTCTCTTCAGATATTTATCAAATAATTTCAAAGATACAAGTTTTACATACTAATTCTCTTTCTGTTCCTTGTATTTTTTTCAGCCTGATATATGCTGAAAGCAGAATCTCCAAGTTGTTACCTTGCAAGATGCAACTAAGCATCTATGAATACTATTAAGATAATGCCTCCTTTTTGAAAAAGCAAGTGCAGTGAAAACAATTCCAAACCAAACAGACAATGGCACCCATTCACCCCAAAACCACAAAGTCCTCACAGCTATAATTACAACAAATAAGAAAGCACTGTCAAGGGAAAGCAGATTTTATGTATGAAGCTTACAAATAAGCAATGTCAAAATTTTATTTATTTTTCCATTTCCCTGTCTATTGTCCATGCTGCCACTACATGCATACTAAAAACATAATAATTCTCAGAGTGAACATTATGTATTCAAAGGCCATTTTCACATTTTCATTAGATCCTATCCTTAAAACTCTTCAGAAATTCTTACTTTGCATGTGCAATTCCTGCAGTGATCATCTTCAACCCATGAGTCTTTGTCTCTGTAGATCAATCCATTAACTTGACAAGTCTTCTCACAATGACAGTCTTCCAATTGACTCAGTCTTGTTTCTGCATAATTTAACTATAAATGAAAGTAACTTGATGAGATTTCTGCAATTCAAACACATGATTTTAAAAAAGGAAAAGCCAGTACACTTATTTTTAGCCAAACCAACTTTGACTACAACCTTCAAAATACTGAACCAAGACATCAGCAGGTACAAACTGAACTTTTTCCTCAGATTTTTATGGAGTTAGTACATGGTCATTCCACACTATGATCAATAGAGAAGCCATGCTTCTGGAGTAAACCCTGGGCTGGTGGCTAGCTCTGAGCCCTCCTTGCTGTTAGAATAGAAATTCAGGCTTAATATTTAGAAGAAAATATGTGCATTCTTTCCCTGTCCATACAAATAACTGAAAGATGACAGGCTTCTGTTTTAAAAGTACTTTTTCTGGCAAAATAAATAACAAAAAATATATATTAAAAACAAAAAACTGTCAAACTTGAAATGGAAAATGTTGGGATTCATAAAAGTATTCCTGGCTTTATAAACCCATGATGCAAATAAACCAGACTGCCTAGTCCATGAACAAACTCAAGTGCTTGATTTTTCTTGATTTTAATCAAAGTCAAGCTTCAACCTTTCTAATCTCAACCAAGGAAAGACTCAGTAGGAAACTTTGTGCTGAAAACCTTCACGTAACAAACACATCTGAATACAAAGCACACCCTAGTGGAGGCTCACAATTTACCAAAAGAAATTATATTTCACTCAAAGAAGTGCAGGAGATGCCCACACTGATTTCAGTAGATTGTTAAATCTGCATGAATTACTTTGGCCATTATATTTAAAGAGGAACTAACAGCACTCTAGGACAGCAGTTGGGAATGCTCCAGCATAACACAATACTTTTCTCCTGCAGCAAATTAACATTTTAGCCAGATTCTAATACACTGATACACAGTGTGTCCCTATTTAAGGACACAAGATTAAATCAATTGAACATACATACTGCAAAGATTCAGAAATAATTCAAACTATGACAAATATAAAATAGCTTCGAAAAGCTAGCATTTATTAATCTTTAAAAGCCTTGTCTTCACAAAACATGGTTAGGAAGAGGACACAAGGGTGGTTAGCTGCTACAAGTCACAACCAAATGCTCCTGTTTGTAGCACTTTGGGATCTGCCATAGGTAATGCTCAGCTGGGCCCCTTGTCCCAAACTGAGCCCACCAGACTCACAAGATACTGAAATGCAGACCAACCAGGAGAGAACTCCCCTTTCCTGCCTTCATTCTGCATAACATGCACAGCTACTCAGATTATCAGAGCCTGAAACCAGCAGCTGAATGCTTTCTTCCCAGGCAAGCCCAGCTCTGAGTCTCCATAATTTCCATTTCTAAGAACTGCACACACACATTCCTCGCAAACAACAGTTGCTGGTCCATTCAATGCTGTAATCCAGCTGTAACGAAACAGACTGAGGGAGAAGCTAAAACCTTGGCTATAGAGGAGCCTAAAAGCAACAACAAGACATCAAACCACATTTTCAAATATCCTGTTCATGCTCTGCATCTCCTGGTGCAGGATCAGGAGCTATGGATCCTTGCTCCTGTACATTTACACGCCATTCCCTGCCAAACAGGATCCCTGCAGGCACAGCCTTCAGAGCCTTGATATGCAGCATTCCCACAAAATGTACTTTTTTCTACATTAGTGCCACTCGTGGCTACTGTGGCTAGGATGTAAAAGTGAAGTACAAACCTTAATGCTTCCCTCCAGACCCTCCATTTTTAACTTGAATTTGTCTACCAAGTTAATTTCCTTTCCTGCTGCATGCATTTTTCCTGGACAACAGGAAACAACTGCAACAAAACAGTCCAGGGACTGCTATAACAACAGAGAAGGAATTTGCAATGAAGGATTACACCAGCACCACTTTATGAAAGCACAGAGTCTTTGCAGTACAAATACTGCGTTATTTGCTTCCCCTCATAAAGTACTAGCAAGCAAAAATATAATTAACATCAGAGAAAGCAAGTTACTCAGTGCACTGCATAATTGGAACTTGCTCATACCACCAGCAGGGCTCAAAATAATTGCCTCTCTTTCACAGTACAAGCAGAAAACTGAACTAAAAGCCTCACATTTTGCATTCACATCCAGCCTGTCCAAAGCATGTCAGCTGAGTAAGAGGATTGTCAGGATAATGCACATACTCTCCAAAAAACAGTTCCCCCTTTCCTGTTGGGAAGGGAAAGAGCATTTGAAGGCAGTGCAGTTAAAAGTGTAATTTTTTTTTACACAAACAGCAGTGCTATGTAAATCCTACTTTGGAAAATCCTGTTCAGTCACTTCGCTGAGAGCAAGGGCAGCTACAGGTTGGCTGAATTTGTGCTTAAAACTAAGTAATTAACATGTAAGTGCTGTTCCAAAAGAGACAGTTAACTGCCCTCTACCACAAAACAGGTGGTTCACCAACATTAACCTCAAAAAGTGTTCAGATTCTCCTTTAACACAGAGCAGGGGTTCAGTCACCTCCCAAAACAGTTTTCTGTCCCAAAACTTCACCACAGCCTTGCTTCTGAAGGGCCTTGGCTAACAATGAGGTTGCCTGTGTATTATAGAAGCAGAGCCTAAAGAAAATCTCAAAAATCCCAGACAAACCAAAAAATTCCCAACACTACAGATTCTTATTCATCCTATTCATGATCCAAAGCAGGGTGAAAAAAGAAGAAAGAAAGCAAAAACAAACCCAAGCACACACCACAGGACCTGGAGCTGAATTAACTTGTATACTGAGAAAAACCATTGATCAAAAGTGGTATCAAGACCAGCACAGTCAGCAGGTTCACACGCATTTCCATTTTGGGGCTTCATTTCAGTTCCCAGAAGGAGACTACACCACTCCTGAAGACTTCACATGACTTCCCACCAGCAAACATCCCCCCTCTGACAGCATCATCTGGTGAGGGATTTCACTCTTTTGTTTCTGCATTTATCCCTCGGCATGAAAATGAAAATCAAGCCAAAGCTTCTTGCAAAAAATCAGACTCTGGGTATTTTGTCACTACCTTACAAATAATAAAGCAGAAAACAGAAACATTAAGCTTAAGGAACAACCATGGAGCTATATCCACGAGACTACTACAGACAGGGAGGAAAAAAATTGCTCTACTGTGAAAATACAGAATAATTTTCATGGTATAAGGAATGGCATACAGAATAAATACTTTCATCTTTGTCTTAGTACAGAAGGAAATGGACAACTAACAAAAAAGCTTAGGTACCTACTTTTGCAGTCATTTTTGCCAGGAGTTCTTGCAAATCCATGATTCCTTGCACCAGACTTAAGAAATCACTGCAGGTTGGGCATGCTCAATGGAGGAAGATTAAAAAGAAACAGAAGAGAAGGAAAGACACAATAACCTGTAAATAACCAACAATCTATCCTACTAGATTTATCTGAACATAAAATGCAATCTGTTTATATCGAATTTTTGCCTTCTGGAAAAGTGCCTCAGCACATGCAAAAATAACAAGCCTGAAAGTATTATTTTTAAAGCAATGAAACAATCTGTATGAAAACTCTAAAACAGAGAGAATAAAGAGATTGCTACTTACTGCGATTCAGATTAGGACACTGTGTTATATATCCATTAGGTATAAAGATGATTTTCACATCTTGAATAACACCCTTTGTAGAAGAAGAGAAAACTGGTAATACATATTACAAACATTCACTTAAATCTGTTCAAGCTGTTGCAGAAGTCATTTCTTCAGTGGATACAGAAAAAATTACTAGCTCATTCTACTTGTGAGGAAAATAACTGAAGATGAACAAAATACAACTACTCCTCCTATCTTTCTGGGTGTTTGGATATTACAGTGATAATGCTGCTTTGTCTTTAGTAATCGCTCAATATAAGCTGCTTAAAGGTCTTTAAATGGGGTAAGACTGGTGGAAAAAAACAGGGAAATAACAACCATTGCTCAAGCCGATGACACACTTTTCCAAAAGACAAAAAGAAAACACAGAAAAACTCTTTGGTTTCTTAGCCAAATAAGAGTGTGAAATCAAACACTGAAAAGACAAATACATAGTGCCAGATGTAAGAAAGAGTTTTAATAATGTGATGGCCACTAAGGGAGAGGAGCAAGGGAAATCAAGGGACCTCTAGTACTGATACTTGCCCTGATTGTTAATCAGATGTTGTGACACAGCTCTATCTCCTCACAGACACAGAAAGATTTCTTTAATTTGAAAAGAAATGTATCATGGCAGCAGTTATTATCTAATTAAATTACTGATTTGCCAGACTGTGCTTTAATTTTCAGTAAATTGCAATAGAGTGGATTATGCAGACCAAGGACATCATCACTTGCTCATAGGCACTTAAACTCCACCCATAAATAGAGGCCTCAGATAGTCCTGAAAGCCTGGCAAGGCAAGTAACATTTAACATTTACATGTTAAAAGAGCAGAATGTAATCAGCAAGCACTATTTCCTGCTTACTGTCTCATGATCAAATATTAACTGAAAATATTAATAGAGATAATCAGATCACCCTGTCTTTCCTG
Organism: Grantiella picta; assembly: GCA_013397955.1. Taxonomy (NCBI): domain Eukaryota; kingdom Metazoa; phylum Chordata; class Aves; order Passeriformes; family Meliphagidae; genus Grantiella; species Grantiella picta. The sequence continues at coordinate 7,561 of VZRM01001965.1, forward strand.
CAGAAGTATATACATTTATTAACCTTTTCATCTATGAGAATAATGAAACCATAAGTAATGAGAAGTAATACTGTCACTGGAAATGGAACATTCTGAAAGCCATTTTACATACTTTCTGACAGCAGTCATCAGTGAGAAATTAGAAGATGAGGCATATAAAAATATATTTCAACACTCAAGCCTCTGCAGTGAAAAGCTCAAGCAAGAGAAAATAAGATTACCAAGTTCCACCAGACCATATCGCCTAGTTAATGAGACACCATCCAGAGAGAAGTGATTTTTTCTATAGCTTTTTTTTTTTTAGGTGCATCTTCAAATATGTTTGTTGCATCACAGTCACACAGCTCAATTGTCTTTTGGCAGGATTTGCATTTAGACACAGCCTGACAGGAAACACAAGTATTTTATGTGTCTTAATTTCTGGCTACATGAAAGCTGATTACCATGGAAAAACGTATGAATATGAACTTCAGTTCACTAACACAGTGAAACATCTGAAACAGAATTATATGATCAAATATAGAAGTAAACTTTCCAAGGGCAGAAAATTTTGCTGATGTATTTTTTTAATAGAAAGACTTCATTATAGGCAAACACTTATTACAGCCATAATTATTGTAACAGATATGAACAAACTCAGATTATTCCTGGTTCAGCATTAAAGTCTAGGCTGCCAAGAGCCTGGATTTGGCCTTAACAGTGAGATGGCAATGGTCAAAATCTTTCCAATTTTTCCCTTTCCAAGCAGACATCACCTTTATGTTATCAATAAAGACATCTGGCTAACGACAATCAAAGCCTCAGCTCAGCATCAGCACTTGCTAGCTTGAAGAGCCTTCATCTGGTGCAGGCAGATTACCAGCTACAGGATGAAATTCAGGTCTGCAGCACTAAATATCAAGCCTATCCCATGAGAACACAATACAAAAAGCCCAGTTTATTGCACTTTTCAGATACCTACTAAATAGAACAGTCCTCCCACATTGTGTGAAAAGGCTCATCTATTCCATGAGCTCTCCACTCCTGCCTTTTCATTTCCTCCATTGCATTTCATCCTCTTTAAAACCTGTTTCCCCCCCAGAGATAATGTGAGCCACACAGCTGGGCACGTTGCACTGGCCAGGGCTGGGAAAGGCTCTGCATGGTGGCACCAGCAGACATCCATGAACCTCCTGTGCCTTGGCAAAGCCATGCCAACACCACTAGAGCTCCACTCCATCAGCACTGTGCTGCTCCACGCAGGGCAGGCATGTCAGGCACCTGCACAGCTGCCTTCAACTTTGTGTTTAGTTTCACCTTATCCCATACAACTCCGAGTCCAAAATTACTACAGAGCCATATAACTATATATATATTATATATATGTGACACTGTAATAAAAATACCAATATGCTTCTCAAGCACCTAATAGATAATCCCCAGACACAAGCAGGATCAAGAGAGCCTGCTCTAGCAGTTATGAAAACTACTGTCTTTCAACATAAATCACCTGGTCACCAAAGCATTAATAAGCTCATTTCTGCAGTAGCTCTTTGGAAGGACCCTTAGGGGGAAGGGTTCTCCTCAGCAATAGAACAAATATTGCAGGTAATTCTGATCATGACAGCAATCTGATCCGTCCTAGATAGAGTTCCACGGATGTCTGGCATCACTCTTTTTCTCCTTTCAGTTGCATTTCTTTAAGCTTCCTAACCTGATGATCACGGTATTCTCTAGCCCTGAAGCAAGCCCTGAGTTTGTGTGGCTCTGTCCAGCACAGGGCCCATTTCTGCAGTAGCCAGAAGGGAACATGGCTAGGCCATGATTATTCTACACAACCTCACACCATTGCAGGAGGTGGGGGGAAGGGACTCTTCCATGGAGGAAGAGTTCCTTATGATCAAGAAAACGTGGAGGAGGGAGCCATCTGCTATCATCTATTATCAGGAATGTTTATCTGCGGAAATGATTTCTTTTCCGATACCGTTTGTTAATAATATTGTTGCTGTTACTGTTCATTTTCTTATCTCATCGCTCTTTCCACTGAATTTTTCTTATCTACATCTGTGATCTTCACCTTTTGTGCCTCTAATTCTGAACTCCATCCCACTGTAGGGGGAAGGGGAAAGGAAATGGCGAGTGAGAGAGAGCAAGGTGTGATTTGGGAGAGTCTCAGGGCAGGTACTGAATTGGGGAGTACCATTCCTAAACCATCACAGCCTGCATTCATCCACCCCTTATTCCATACCATCTATGTCATGCCCAGATGCTACACCTTCCAACTAGACAGATATACACAATCACAGGTATCATTTCCATAGTCAATGGCCGTCCCTCCAAGGTGGCTATGGAGTTCATTTAGCCCCATGACTCTGGTTCTATCAACACTAGATGTCTTCCAGGGCAGCAGGGCTACTGTGCTGCTCGCTGGCTGCTGCATCAGGAGCTCACTGTTGGTGTATCTGGGGCACTCCATATTCACAGTCCATGGCAGTTATGACATACAGTGGCAGTGTCATTCAGCAACCAATATTGTAAATACAATTCAACATTTCAGACTGTCTCATCAAAAAGTCAAATCCCCTTGAGGTACACATGGTGTCTGCCCCTCCCCTCTGCATTACCCACCAAGTGCACCCAGGTTCTTGAGGAAAAATAATCCCATGGACGTGTTTGCCTTTGCTTGAGTTGCTCCTCTCCGGAGCTACCACAGCATTCTCCTTAAAAAATATTCTGTCACTGTATCACAGTCCTGTAGCTGTTCAGGGGTGAACTCCCAAACCACTGGAGCAGAGAATTTTTCTAAATACCAGCCCATTTCCTCCCACATTCCATGACGCTTATGACTATTTCCCCTCAGGGCAGATCTCTTAATGGCCTTCCTTTAAATCTCTGTCCTGACTCTAAAAATGGTACTGTAGGCTGTACTGAGGAGACACAGCAGACATGGCAACAAGAACATGCTTTCCTTAACATCCAAAGGGAATTCAGAATTCTCAGAAGCTGTTCTAACCGGCCTGAAGGAGGAAAAGGGGGTGAAAGGCTGTGGAAAATCATCTTCCTCTGTTCTCCCCACAGACTGGTTATGATTATTAATGGACTCCTAAAGGTAGTGCCTGAGGTAAGGGTAGGAGAGCAGCACGGAATGAACCCTCATGAATTCAGCAGCACTGAATGAATATCCCAAACGATCCTCGTTGCCCCTGATGTTATCAAGTCGGGAGGAGGTATCACACAGTACAGCAACAAAGCCCTGCTGATCCCTCTCCCTGCACTGAAAAACACCATCAGGAGGAGGACATGCAGGGGGATCCATCCAGGGTTAGGTACCACACCCACACGAACAGGCCAAGCAGCATGGCCAGTGCTCCATCCTAACACAACAGGTGCTTACATCAAACTTGTTTCCAACCCCTCTGGAACATAACCCTGTGGTTATATAACAAGACCTCTTGTTATTTCCATCCAAACACTGCCCACCAATTGAGGCTGTTGTGATTTATGAATGGCACTCCCCAGTTCAGTATTCCCTCTGAGACTCTCCCAAATCCCAGAATTCTCTCTCTCTCTATCCCCCTTCCCGACGTGGTGGAATGGAATTGAGGGAGTTAAAATAAGGAAACTTTAGGAATGGCAAAGACAATACTCACTACAGTATCCACTGCTTTTCTGTACACACATTTTCATGGCTCCAACACACATATGCTAATTCTTTTTTAATGCTCTTATTTCCCTGCAGATCTCTGTTTACATTAAGGAAAATATATCTATTTTTTTATATGCTAAAACAGTGAAACAAATTGCTCTGAAAAAGACAGGGAGATCCTGCTGAGCATATAAATACATGGAAAGAGATGTGTACTCTTTACAAACTGGCAAAATCCCAAGCTTTCACAATGAGTAACGTAAAAAAAGTAAGACTTCTGAAACTCTCAAACAGGATTTAAAAAACCACAACCAATTATATTTCTGCCCTGAAGAAAGTTAGTAAAATATTCAAGCATGCATAAAGCAAAGTAAGGCACTTGTCGGCTTTCATTATGATCAATAAAAATTGTCAGTTCATTAGCATATCATTAGCTACCCTGCTGTTTCCAAAGTGCTAACACGTAGAAATATTAATTTACAAACATATAATATCCCAGAGTTCTGAGGCTCTGACTGCCTGCATAAAATAAGAATTTAAGACAAGGGACTCCGATATAACTCCTTCCTTTTCCTATGTAGCTATAAACATATGTTTACCATCTGTGGAATAGTGGGAAGCAGCTGAGATTAAAAAACCAACAGCTGTAGAATAAAATAATACTATCAATTTCACTTCCCAGTGACAGCTCAGCTGCTTGGAGGATGAAATGCACTCTAGGTTCAGAGCAACCCTCAGACTATCATTTGAGTTAAAAGTTGGCTTTTACCTCTGTTTCACAATTAAAATTGTTAGCTACTACGCTGAGGTACGTTTAGCACAAAATAATTGTCCTAGCTTGTTGAAATCTGGGGACTTGGAGGAGATGTCCTCAAAAAAGAGGCAACTTGAAAAATTGTCCTAGGAGCTGACAGCTTGACAGGGAAAGCGAGTGGGTGGTAAATCACCTTGGCAACAAATCCATGCCCAGACTGAGGATAGGCAGATTGGCCTATTGCTGCACTACAGGCTCCCTTCACAGATAAACACTTGTACTGGGGCTTGTTACCCAAAACTGGAATAAATACCAGAAACTTTTACCTTGTAAACAAGCTGTTTACAAACTGTCTGCAGTTCCTACCAAATTTCAAGCTTATTGTATTTCATGAGTGTAAGACAACTAATTGGAAGTATCTTGTGGACTATTTATTACTTTCCTTCTTCATGTGCTATTTCATATCTGCTTACCTTAAAGAAACCATGTTTCCTGTTTCTCTGTCCGAGCCATAAATTGCTTTCAGGTGTCAAATTCGTTTCTGGGGGATCAATGACACGTTCATAAATCCTGCAGAGGGAATACACTGCCATTACTTGAGTTTTCTTTTTCCTTTGAGAACTTCCTTGTCAAAATCAGGTAAAAATAAAAGATGGAAAATAGAACCAAAAATAAAACAAAAAAGAAGAATTCATTAAACACAATATTTATCATTGATTGTGGTGAAGAAAGCATATTACAACTTTAACATGAAAAAAATTTATATACATGTCTGCTATCTAACAGTGACAAGAAGTAATATGAGGTCCATAAGCAGCCTTTATGCACTGCATGAACTTGCACGTGACTGCAGTAATCCACATACCAAATTCCTAAAATTAATTCATGAAATATTGTTGTAACGCAGAACTTTTAAATTAACAAACTATGCCGAGTTCTTAAAAGGTTTTGCTTGGGGTTTTGCTTGTTTATTTTTAGAAAAGCTGTAACGAGGTTTCTGTAACAACTTCTCCAGGAACACAAGCTGCTACAATGGTATCATCATTCCAGAACATGAAAAATGCAAGGCCAGAGTTACCGACCTACAATTCTCATATTGCCACGTCACATCAGAGGGAGCCCTGAATTTACTGCTTCATAACAAAACAGCATGCTTAATAAGGTTTATGGAGGAGATGATGAAATCTTTTTCCACTGCTGTCCAGTTCACAGGGAGTGTGTATTGCTGTGTAATCACACCAATGTGGCAGCCAAGAGAAAAGACTCTGAGCCTACCAAGATGCTTAGCTTAAAGAGGTGAAACCATCTGTGGACAAATTATTTTTCTTCTTTCTTTAAAGATACGGCTTCAAACCAAACATGAAAAACAAACACTGAAGGAAAAGAGAAGTCACTCAACCCAACTCATCCCAGTTATCTTGCCAATTACCCTCCAGGTGTTTCTAGATAAGCACAGGAAGAAGAGAGGGGTGGGTCAAAGGTGTTTGGCTTTGCTTCTCATTACCCTACTCTGATTTAACTGATAATTAAACTAACTTCCCCAAGTCAAGTCTGTTTTGCCCACGACTGTAAATGGTGAGTGATCTCTCTCTGCCCTTATCTTGATCCACAAAGCCTTTCATTATATTTTTCTCTACCTTGTCCAGCCGAAGAAGGGAGTGACAGAGTAGCTTTGATGGGCACCTGCGGTCCAGCCAGGGTCAAACCCACCATATCCCATTATTGGAAAATTCATATATTTGCAGAGGCCTAGAATAACATCCCAGTATTTAAAGAACTTCTGGAAAGATCTATAAAGTCATGTCAAAGTACAAAGAGTCATATATTCCACCCACTTCTGCTTATCAAAAAAGGAGTAAACCATTTGTCAAGATGAAATGGAAGCAATACATAAAACTAAAGGCTAACACTAATATTTTTTTTAAACAAACAACAAGAAGAATCTCAAACCTAAGAACAAAATAGTTGTATGAAATTTACAGCTTAAGAATGTGAGTACAGGAGTCAGAAGACTTCCTCTAATACTCATAATTTCATTGCTAAGGTTTATTATAATTATCATCAGTCCTAGCTCATCACATTTCATAAGCATGATACATTCAAAGCTCTGGGAAATTTCTCTCTCAACTATTTAATTAGGTCTGTCTATAAAATTACCATGCTGAGCTGTTTTACCTGTTCAAACAGCAAAACAAGATGATATTCTTTCAAACCAGGTATTGAGAACGACAGGAATTTTGCATGCACTATCTCTATCAATATTTTAAAGTGTAAGTAGAGGCCTTCAGTCATACCTCATGCAAAATTGAACTATGCAAATGCAAAACTGCAAAATACTGAACGAGGAAGAAAGAACTGACATGGTCCTTGAGCATGAGCTCCTTGAGAGAATGTGCACTGAACTGCTCTATCATATCAGGAATTTATCTTTGTATATGTAGCACAGCTTTATTCATAACTTTGGCTAATAATGTCCACACTGGAAAATTTCTCATCTCCTGAATGATGAGTCAATATTCAATAAAGAGCTCCATCTCTGCTAATAGATAAAATCCCAGTGCTGACCAGGTTCAACACCACTACTTATTAAAGAATATTTGATTTTTTTTAACCTGGCCTAGTTAAAGTTGGTAAAGGAACTCTACAACATCTGTCTGCAATTGCATATTTAAAAAAAAAAATCAAAACCTGACGTTGTTATATGACAGTTCAATAATAGCAAGTTCAGAAGGCAAATCAGACACAGGCTAAGGTGGCTTATCTTGACTTTTCTGCTGATTTAATACTCCTTCAACCTATGTGGAAAAGGCTGTGACCTTCTTTCCAGAGCCTCTTCAGAAAGTGCCATCCTTAAGACACAAAAGCTCAATATTCCCCATATTCCTCTATTGTTCTGCTTTAATTCACTTAACATTCCTGAAGCATGTATTTACTTTAAATTAAGGGGTTAATTAAAATTAGTTTGTGCCTTATTCCACATATGTCTATGAGGCTGGTTTTTCTTCTCCTTAGATCTGCCCATGAAGTAACAGGCTGAGGATTCAAGAGAGGGCATGAGATGTAGATCAGCCCTTGATTATCTTCTTATGACAAACGATGTTTAGGCTGACACCATTTGATTTGCAAAGGATGTAAATTTACTTTATTACTGTACACTGTTAAACATCAGCAAAAATAAAGCCCTGGCAAGTATAGACAAAAGTTTGTGCTACTCATGTAAGTCCCTTTATAATCTTGGGAAATTAAAAGGTCAAAAAGCACATCAGTTAAAAAAAAATTAAAAAACCCTAACAAACAAATAAAAAAAACCCCACATTAAACTTCCACATCATTCACCTTCCCTTGCTTGACTTTCTGGGCTGAGGTGTGTCACCTTCTGTGGCTTTATACCCGTGTGACCAATACTCTGTATTTGGCATATGAATAGCTAAATTATACACTTCAGCTTATGAAGTGCTGGTCTAGAGCTCCTTGGAGAGCAGTTTCCAACACATTTGGCTTTGATACCAACACAGAGAAATGCACAATACACTTCACAAGAAAAGGAATGCTCAGAAAGAGGACTCAGGGGAGCTGTGGTCACTAAAACTGCTGCAGACTGAATAGCCCCTCCAACATGAGGAGACCCAGGTCTCCAGGTTAATGGAAGCTCTGCTACATACTCCAGGCTTTCAGATTTATGATTGCTGCATTCACTCTCCAAGAGAAAGCTTGATTTTCACCTGCTTTATGCCAACATATTTCAAAAGAAACTAAACCATAAAACCAGGGTAATAGAAGAACGAACCAATCCTACTGTCTTGAAATGTTCAGGCTCAGAATACGTTCACTAACCACTGACCCATTTAGCAAAACGTAGTAAGAAATACACCTGTTAATCAACAAATACCCATTATACTCTTGTGTTTTGTAACTATATCCCTACCCTATCTGCATGCTTTGATTAAGTATTCTTGTGCAGTCATCAGAAACACCTCTCTCAAGGACGCATTCCAAACAGGCATCTCTGCCATAATGAAGGCAATATGCAGAAAATAGAAAATCTATAAAATAATCAGTGGATTCCTGAAAGGAGGCATATCTGAAATATTTGCATCCTAATACACACACACACATCTTGCTCTGCATAGAGGAAGAACTTCTCTAGAAATCAAGCTCTGTTGGACAAGTTCCCTTCCATGTACTCAATATAAATCATTTTTAGTATCTTTATCATGTGTAAATATACAATGGTGTAATGGTATGTATCTAATATATAATGGTAAAAAAGGGAAATAGCTTCATTTTACACATGTACAGACTGAAACACAGACACACTGATTAACCAAGATCACAAAGATGGGGAGTCTTTGCCCAAGGTCTAAGCCTTTAGACTAGGAACAACTGAGGCTGATTTGCCTGACACCCTGGGTCACACTCTCTCTTGAAAAAACATGACATGGAATTGTCTCTTGCACTGAAGATGATTTCTTTCATGCAATTTTTATAAGCAAAAGTTAACACTTGAAGAGTATTTCCCCTTTTGTGCAGATGCAGCTCTGCTTCATACATGCACTATTTGCCATGCCAGAAGCATTTTCGAAATGGCTGAAATATTTATCAGAACATGAAAATAAACTTTATGTCTGCTCACGTCAGGATACATCAACCAACATGGACTGATCAGGAGGTGCCACTGCCTAAAATTCTGAACCATAAAATAGACTGCTGTGGCAAGCACAGAACTTTCCTGTGAGAATTTTTCTTCTTCCTGTGTTTTATAAATAAAGATAAAGTTTGGATATTGTTGAAACGGTCTCTCGAGATATGGATGGTTCAAGCCTGGCCAATCGGCCTGGGGGGAGGTTTTGAACTGACCAATCCTGGTGATCTTTGAAAGTCTATATAAGTTGGAATTAATTAATAAAATTAGACATTTTGCCACACTGAAGAACTCAACTCTTTCTCTCTGTTAGCGGTTCAACAGCGACAGACTGCAACTCAACAGTCACTACAAAGCAGCACACCAAATCAAGACATTTTCAAATTCTTCCAAGTCTAAAATAAGGGTAGGTTACTAAAACAGGAACGTGCCTTCTTAACATTGGAAGGCTGGATATGAAGACCCTGAGATTAGAGCATGGTGCTCTAAATACCACTGAAGCTCAGGGTTTGATCCTCACATGGGCCATTCACTTCAAAGCTGGACTCAATGGTCCTTGTGGGTCCATCCCAACTCAGAATATTCTGTGAAATCTGTGAACACACACAGCCCTGAACTGCAGTAACGAGGCTTGAAGCAGATTTAGACTGTGAGTGTATAAAAGCCCAGGGGTTCCTTTGTTTGGGGTCCCTCCTCAGAGGGAAGCTCCCAATTTCCATGTAGAGAGAACAGGTGTTTAATTTATCGCATGCAATTTTAAATGTCTCCGAAGTTTGTACCTACAGTGGAGCTAGTTCGCTAGACTCAGTTATCTAATGAAGAGACAGAAGTGTTTCCAGGGTGTGATTCATCTTACAGTAAATGAATCACTCTCTCAAGGCCCCTGCAACAGCTGCACATGAGCCCCTTTCTGACATCAGGGTGAATCATCTAAACAGATTTTTGTAATTCAAAGCCTGATGCTCAAAAATCACACTCTCTCACAACCATTCATTACCCTGTATACATCCATCTGGATCTTCAGATCCTTTAAATACCCTGAAGGGTATGGAAAAGTTCTATTCAGGGCAGTCTTTGAAACAGCACTCTCAACTTCCGTAAAGAAACTCAAGGAGATAAGGAATTTCCCCGACTTGCATCAGTCTTTCTCCTAATCTAATTTGCAGAGGTGTTGACCACCTTTGACCCTTGCTATCATCTCCAGCTGAGCCTGCAAAAACACAGTACACCTCTGAAATAGCAAATGAAGCCTCCTAACCCAGCCCATTGTATAAAAATAATCAGCTGCTTCAAAAAGTTTGTCACACATGTTTTCTGAACTCACCCGCATGGAGAAAGTGATTGATTATATCAGTTCCTAGCTTTAAGGTACAATATTGGTATTTGTCTTTATCTGTTCTTCCAAAGAGATTAAGAATTTATCTTAAAAATAAATACTAGGGTATCTTTACATATTTCTCTTTCAACCCATTTTCTATATGCTTCCCAAGGAAAATGTGTCAATACCACTATGATTGGGTTTTCTTGATAGTGTTTACAGATAGGATGCATCATTTGACATGCATTCAGTTCTGGAGCAGCTTTAACTGAATTATTAATTCAGTTTCCAGTGTTTTGTTTCAGAAAAATAAACTTCCTGAGGGAAATTTTGATTTTTTTTTTTTTGGTGCTATCTCCTCTGCCATAGCATAGGAGTTCGCAATCACTTAACAGAGGAAAGCAATTTAGATTAAAATCTTGGGGTATGAGGGAAGCCTTTTCTTATTAAATTTTGAATATACAATAGTAACTGCCAACTATTTAATCAAGTTATTGTTCAGCTTTGGCAGAGAAAAAAAAACAGGCATCCAGTAATAGCATATGTTAGGTAAAAGACTCAAGAGTGCATGCTCAGTTTTCTTTTTCTTCAAGCTCTGTCACCCAAATGAATTCATTGCTTTTCCTGTACAATCACGGAGATAAAGTTACTGCATTCTATTTTTCGCTGTCATTATTCCAAATAAAAAAGTCTAAATTTAAAAATAAAAATTCGTCTAAATAAAATTCTATTTAAAAAAAAAATTCCAATTCAAGAAAAATTTGAAGTAACTTTAACAAACAAGAGGAAACTACACAAATGCAAGGGAAGACAGCTAGAAGAGCACATTTCACTGCCAGGTTTGGGGGTTTATTCTCCACACATAAATTGAATATAGGCAAATCCACAGGGCTATTATCTGCCTGTGTGGTGCTTTCATTACAAAACACATTATGCCTTTCAGTCTTCTACAAACGTATCCATGAATTTTATCAGCATTTCTTAAGCACTAAACTAAACCAAATCATTATTATATTGGCTCAAAGTAGATGCCACTGTATGACACAGCAGTGGCCCCAGGAAGGGCAGAAATTCATTTGTCTGAGAGCTCCCTGTATGGCAACTTTCATCTGGAGAGCCTGAGGTAGATTCCAACACCTTTACTAACAAGGTCAATGTGATGAACTTGACTTGCGAATGACAAGACAGATACGAATGGTTCCTGACAACAACAGTCTGAGGAGTGTCTAAGCTCTAACAGCCTGTCTGCAAGGCTGCAGTGTTTACCCATCTTTATGTAACGAAAACAGCACTTTTGAAAGTGCAAAAAACCCGGAAAACAGGTTGAGTCAGACTCTAAGCAGAAATAGAAACTTGGCCATTTGCTTAGGATTGTCAACAATCACAGAGGAAAAAAAAAATGCCAAACTATGAGGTCAACTGTGTCTTACATGTGATGGATCCAGAGGAGGGTTTTCAGTGTCAAGACAGCTGATTTAATACCCAAATGGTGAACCCATTCCCATGCCATATCACATCACACTGAGCAACACAAGCTGGGAGAAGGAGAAAGAAGATGGGGACATTTGGAGTTATAGCATTTGTCCTCCCAAGTAACCATAATGTGAGACAAAGCTCTGCTTTTTCCAGAAAAACAGCTGAACACCTGCCAGCTGATGGGAGCTGTGAATTAATTCTTTATTTTGCTATGCTTTACCAGTTAAACTGTCTTTATTTCAACACACTTTTATATCCCCCCTGCAGTTTCATCCTTCCAACTCTCTTCCCCATCCCACTGTATGAGCTCAGCTGCCTAACAGCACTAAACCACACGGCAACCTTTTTCTTTTAGGTGAATCTGAGCTCAGCAGCACGTGGCTCCTGGCCCTGGCACTGCCCACAAACCTTGCACATAATCTACAGGTAGCAAGAGCACAAGAGCAATGTACTTGTCACAGGTTTTGGTAATGATTATAGCTTTTGGCATATTCAGCAGAAGTTAAGGTGGTGTCTAGGTCAAAAGAATTCTTCCCCTGAAGCACTGAGGTGAATGTCATCTACATATACAGACTTTACTTAAAAAAATCAATGTGCACAACTTCTATGGATTAATGGGAATTCAGGTCTTTAAATGTCTCTATGTAGAGCTGAGAGCTACACAGATCAAATGCCACTTTTCAAACAAATATCTGACTCTCCAGAAGTATTTTAGCATCTCTTTGTCACTTGTGAGCAACTATCACTATCTGGCTACCAGAGCATAAAACACATAGCAATAGGGTTTTTATGATGCACACAAGTATCCACTACAGTCAAAGAGACAAATACACTTATAAATGAGGACAACACTAAAACTCACAAGGTCACTAAAAGACACCCTTTAACCTCAGCAGGCTTTGAAGCTCAGGCTCTAAACCAGAACACTGAATAAAGCAAACCGTTAACAAGAAAGCTAAAAGCACAGCACACTCATTTGTTACCATACCAAATATCACACCAAACACCCTTCTCAGATGAACCAAATGTTCAGAGTACATCCCAGATGCAAAATAGCATCAAACCAAGTCTGAGTAATTAAAAGCAGATTCTAGAAAAAAGAGGAAGAAATTAATTCAATGGGTTCTTTCAAGATATAAAAAGAAGAAAAGCTCCTCTCCCACGAATTAAACAAGAAACCCTTAGAGCAAGATACATCTGAGATAAAAAACTGTATTAGAATATCTATGAAAAAAGTAGTAACCAATTAAGCCTATCTCACATCAGAAAGCAAAAGAGTAGGAATATGCATCAAAACAAGGGCACAAAGAAGCTCTGTACCTAAGGGTTTGCAGCAAAATGAACCCCAAAATTAAATTTTACTAGAACAAAGGTAAAACCACGATTAAATGTCTTATGCCATCTCCACTTTGTCATGAAAAAAATAAAAAAAGATTAAGATTGCTTTCGGGGTTTGTCACGAGGCATTTATTGGGTGAGAACTGGCAGTGCTGAAACTTAGCTTCTATTCCATCTGCCTGCCACATAAAGGGATGTGCTGATCCCTGGTCCAAGACCTGCAGCACACGGATCTTCACTCTCAAAGCAGAACCTGAGGCATAATAAGCTTTTACAGCTTCAGAACAGTCCCTCTTCACAAAAAATTTGCAGCCTTGGTCTTTCCTTTTGTTTTTCCTTTGTCTCATGCACCTCTCAACCCCAAAGTTGATTTATCTAGTACAATAAGACAGGTGCAATTGTGAGAAGAACCAGGCTTTTGATTTCAACTCTTTCTGCAGTGCTACAAAAGATAAATTTAAAATGAAGTCAGCCACAAGAAACCTTTACTCTAAACAGCTTCTTCCCCCCTTCCAAAAACACATCTGCTGAGGAGTTAATTGCTTTACAGGGTACCTTGTCACCGGATCATCTCATCAAGAGGTTCATGTCATCACTAAATGATCTGTATATAATCATGAAATAACCTCATCCATATTCCAGAGCCAATTTCCTGCAGTGACTGAAGGCATCTGCAGGCTGAGGATCGCAGGGCTTGCCTTAGCAAAGGCACTGGGCTCTCCTAGAGCTACCACTCCTCCTCCCCATTAGCCACTGGCTCTGTAACACTCATTCCATGGCCTCATTCCACACTCCTCAGCCCTTGCTGCAGGTCCATCGGGTAACCCACATCTCCCTTTTCCCACGGTATGTGCCAACTCTCCACCTCAGTCGTGGCTGTTTGCAAGATAACGTGACACTCTCTCCACAGTGACTAATTGGCCGTGACTGGGGAGGTGTATGGAACACACAGTAAACACAGAACAAGCCATTATTTCGGTTCTGAAACTAAATTTAGATGGCAACTGCCAGCGGACGGGCAGAAAAGCACTCTGCAGGGACAGCACATTTCTCACAACATCTGACACACTGGGGAGGTGAAAGCATGGCTCTGCTCAAGTCAATGAGAGCTCTCACTGCAGACTGCACTGGGCTGTCCCCCAGGGACACTGCATGGCACATCTTTCAGACAAGTTTAAGGTAAGCAGCTGGTGTGACACAGAAAAATTCAGCTTGGGCTGAGAAAGTCCTACTTGCCTTAGTTGGCACAGTGGTAGGTAGTTATTAGTTATTTGCTTTCACTATTGACGTGCTGAAGAGAATGCCACTAACATTGCAGCCCAATTAAGTAATGCAGTTTGCCTGATTCTTTCAGTTACTGCCTGGTCTCAGATAGAAGAACAAGTTATAGGACTCTGAGCACATCCTATGCCTCCAGTTCCCCACAGCCAAGGAAAAAACGTGACTGGATCCTACACCACTTAAGAGTGCTGTCAGTTTTCTCTGTCACTAAATCATGAAATAACAGGAACCATGAGGTTTTGGGGCATTAAGAAATGCAGTCAAGCAGTCTCTACCTCCCTGCAGTCAACTCAAGGATTTTGTGACGATTAGATTCCTAAAATAATTACCTTCTGGGTAATTGCTCTAAATTGCCAAAGAAAGACACCTCAAGTATCAAACCACATCATAAAACTCTGGGCTGGTTTCACAGATCTCAGCAGTCTCAGCTCTGTTTGTTCAATCGCCCTCTCCTGCCCCACCACACTCAGGAGGTTTCAGTTCTCTTGCAAAATCTCTGTACTGTTTATTACATGGTGACTTAAATCTCAAGTCTGCTGTTGAATAGTTCAGAGGGCATCCCACCTGCTCTTTGGCAAAGGTCCAACATTTTTACAAAAGTATTTAACTAGACTTATGCTATCATTTTTTCAATTCAGCTCCAGTATTATCCTATGTGGCTTGTAGCTCTAAACTCCAGAGTTTAGTTAACCACTTCAAATGGAAGATTTTGTTCATTTCTTAGATCTCAGTTAATCTGCCTGGCTGGTGCAAGATAATTGTTTTCAAAATCTGAAAGGAAAAAGCTCAAAACATTTGCTTTATCTGGTTGATTCTTAAATTACTACGATCACCTCTCTGTCCATATGACCCCCACACCGACAAATAAAAAGAAAATAGAGCCAAGTAAAGGGAGATTTTTCCTGAAAAAAAATCATAGAAAATATCCAGATATATTTCAAACCACGCAAGCTGAATTTTCAGAGACTACTCTTGAAACTAACACCACCAATTTAAGGGTTTCATGCTTTTTATATTAAAAAATGCCTACATGTATATTGGACCAATGTACAAATATTTGAGAATTTGATAATACACCTAGTCACACACTTTGGGAAATTACTAAATTATCTGAGGCTTGCCAGTCTTGACTTACGATCATTCCCTCCACCATTATCCATTCTCTCCCTGACACACCCAGGGCATAAAAATAGAAGGAATGCAAGATGCCAATGGTAAAGCATAACACAATATTCCTGCCCTGCTGAAGGCATCAACCTGTGTACCAACATTCACAATTCACCAGAAAGCACCACAACTCACCAGTTCTGACTCAGGGGGGGAAAAAAAAAAAAAGGCAAAAAAATATGGAAGACAAAACCAGGCAAAACCAGGTACCTATACAAGGTATCTCAAGGTGATTGCTGCCTTGAGGGATGGTCAAAGGGTCTAAGGCAGGCAGGCACAGATATGGATTGTCACCATTTTTTTCTGTAATACTTTTTCAGCACTTTCATAAATACTAATGCTTTCTCCCAGTTCTCTCAATGCAGTATACAATAAAATTGAACTGATTTTTTTGGATAAAAAAATTAATTTTCCTTGTAATTGGGGACTGGATTAAAACATATCATTCAGTCTTTGGTCACACCCATACTACCATTCTGCTGATGCATTAGCCATTCCACGAAAAACCCTGGCTATTTAAAAGCTTCTTTAAAAAGAAAATGATGCTGAATGTATCCTCAGCATTTCCTTGCAGTTAACTGCAATAACTGTAATGATAGAGACTGATGGAAGCTGATGTGGTGTGCCCAGCTGGAGATCTTTCTTAAGATAAAAAGTTTACAGCCTTTCTGCCAAACAAAAGGGAAAACTGGTAGGTGAAAATTAACTTCCAGTCCACATTACCACAGATCTGAAGTTGGGTGCACCCATAATGCACAATTACACCACTCTGCCCAAGAAAACAATTCTCTGACAGCTTCTGCTACTGCTTGAAGAGCAGAGAAGCAATCTGGGTCACAAACTCATATTCAAATAGCAAGAGTAAATTACCTAGCTAATGCATAGCACTGCCACCACGCCATTTTCCCTCTCAAGAGAAAGTGTTTTACAGTAACTAAAGTGGCAAATCTCTTTTTAAAATACGTCCCTTAACCTTCTTTAAATTTATTATACTTTAATTAATGGCATAGACCTTTGTTTAGATCAGTTGAAAACCTCAGGTTGGCAGCCAGAATATCTTATTTATAAGAACTCAGAGGTCTTGGATTCCCATATTTGGAGGATGCTACTTTAATTTATTTATTTTTCCAATTAAAAAGTTCTCACTGCTCATGCATTTTTTATTCCCTAATGCGCTGTTCCAACATAAAAGAAGCAGACAACATGTTTTTCCAGTTGGAGACTACATCCAAGCCTGCTCCAGTTTTATAATCTATTCTCTTATGCTCTTACCAACCCCCTCCATCAAACAGCTAAGAGTATCCATCAAAACCACAGGCTGTATTCATAGCAAAAGGCACTCCAGCACAGATTTTCACTGGAAGAACATTAATTTTTTCATCAAAGCTCCTTTCTTCCTTCTGTGCCCACAGACAGAGTTCAAGTAAAGGAATATGGATACTGTCTGAATAGGTGAGTACCTTTGTAGCAACATAGCTGAAGATAAATAAAACAATAAAAAAAAAATAATAAAGCACCTTTCAGGCTTACCTCGCCAGATTAATCAGATACACTTGAAAACAACTAGGAATGTTTTTTTACAAATAAACTGTCAATAAATATATTTTGATTCAGTACCTGCCACCTCCTAAACTGTAGGTTCCATGCTATTCCCTCACTCTTCCCAACACCATTAAATGCAACATATTTCTATGCTGTTACTGTCATAGGGGACAAGCATCCCAGTGGACAGGCAGGTACCACGGGAAACAGTACAGACTCTACAGCTGAAACCAATTCCAAGAGAAGACAAACATCGGGTCTTGTAGGACTTGACAGCCTCTTGGGGTTGCAAATCTCCTGACAGAGTAGGTATGAGCAGAGGCCCAATCTGGGAAGATGCACAGCAGAGTTTATTTGATGATACATACATAGATATATATATATTTAAAAAATGGATATTTATATTTCTGTATATATCTATTCGTACTATAGGTTATTTAAGGACAATGATGCACTTGCTTTAGCTGAATCTAAACATTCACCAGAAAATCCCTGACAAGCCCTTTTTGCCTAGAGCAAAGGGGGGGGCACAGATCCTACCAAGAGAAGGAAAGTTAATTTCCATGTTACTTTGAGCACAGGTTTTACTTGTGCATCAGTAGTACATGTATAATTAATGCAGTCTCTTCATTTCTCTAAGCTTTCAGAACCTTACAAGAATGTTAAAAGCATGTTAGCAGGTGCACCCATGGCTTCTTAAGTCAGTTTTCTGAGACATCCCTGGCTAAAGGTTACTGTCTAGGCTCAGCACAAAAGCTCTTCGAGTCAGTGAGGAAAGTCCAGTGACATTCAACAGGTTTGCAGTCTGGACTTTAAGGTCTCTTTCTTCTCTCCCATGAAGATCACAGAGAAATTTGGGGCTGCTCAGCCTTGAGAAGGTTTCAGGGTGACCTCCTAGGACTTTCCTGTACCTAAAGGGGCCACAAGAGAGCCGGAGAGAGACTTTGGACAAGGAAATGAAGCCACAGGACAAAAGCTAATGGCTTCAAATCGAAGTGGGGTGGGTTTAGTTAGCTATTAGGAAGAAATTCTTCAGTGAGGGAGGTGAGGCCCTGGCACAGTTTGCCCAGAGAAGCTGTGGCTGCCCCATGCCTGACAGTGTTCAAGGCCAGGTTGGATGGAGCTTGGAGCAACCTGGGATGTGCTCCTGTCCATGGCAGGGGATTGGAATTAGATGATCTTTGAAGTCCCTTTCAACCCAAAACATTCTGTGATTCCTGTGTCAGCAGCTCCAAGCTCTAATATCAAACACAGCTCCAATTCCCACTCCCTGTTCTTGAAGGAGCACTAGAAGGAGCAAGTAAGATGCAGCAGGAGCTGATTTCCAAAGGACATGTACCTCCTTTGTGCCAAATAAACCTCCTTTGATACACGTGCTTCCCCCACCATATGACATCTCATTAGAACAGAGGCCATTGCACTGTTCTAAAGGTGATGCCTTAAAGCACTACAGCTTTTTGCTAGTTCTCAAGTACTTTCTCCCAGCCTATCCATGTCTGAAAAACAAAGCTGGCTTTGACTTGAATCCAAAAGATAATCAAGTACAAATGTCAAAGCAATTTTACAAATCAGAGTAATGTGAGCGATAGGGCTGGGAAGGGCAGAAGTAGATTTGACTATCTGTTTACAAATTACAAGCTTCGTCTCCAATGCTTTCTGATCAACTGCAGTTTTTGGAGGCCAGACACCAGCTTTGGCTATCACAGTACAAATCCTGCAGCAAAACTAGGTTGTGCCTGGATGTTTTTCCCAATGCAAAAGCTTTCAATGCACACTCAGGTACAGATTAACTTTAATAACACTGCATTCACAAATCGCTCACTCACAACAGCCTTCCAAATACAAAACATGTTACCAAAGCCCTAAACATAAGACAAAATGCATTTATGCAAATTCAGGCATATCTGTAAGGAAGCAATGTTGCAAACCCCTTTAAAAAATACAGCGGAAATTCAAGGGATTAATTTTGGCAGTCAACTGGTTTTTTTCTTTTCCCCTTTCATTTTGTTTTGCTGGCAAAACCAGTGAACAAAAAGCAGTGAATTTCTTTAACTGTTAGGTACACAGGGAGCTCAATTCTTGTTCTGATGACACCAAACCTCTGCAGGAGGTGGGACAGGTGAATATATTGACTGCACTCATTTCCTCTTTCCTCTCCTTCATTCAAGGCTGCAGAAGCATCACTTCTCACTGGGCATCCTGAACTCTGCTGAGAGCCAGACACCACACCAGCCTAAAATGGTGACAATTCAGACATAGTCCATGGCTCTCCATGCTGGATTCTGTTCACCTTTTCAGCTGCAGCTTCCCTAACACTGACATGGAGAAGGCTCAGGGTTTCAGCAGTGCTCAGAAGTATCCCTCATTGACTTGCTCTTCATTTTCACAGGTTCAACGTTTATTGCACTGTTGTAAGAAAATGCTCAGAGGAATAAGATGCTGACCCCTTTTCTGAGTGCAGAGATAGAAAGGGTTACGATATAATCAAACTATCACCAACAGTCACAAAATTCTCTAGTTAACTAAACAGTGACTCAAGCTGACTCCAGAACTTAAAGACTTCCTTTTTTTGCCTCTCATTTAAACTTTTTTAATCATCTGTCCTCAAGTCATGCTTTCAGAACTGTTTCCATTAATTTTCCAGAGGAGTTGTCATGAAACACCAGAAACACACAGCCAAATAGAGACATCTTGGTATGGATTTATGCTGGAAGCAACCTTAAGATGTACCATCTTAAGGGACACAGCTAGATGGATCAGCCCTGCTTAGGGCTACCTGACAGAGTTGGCTGTACAGATTTGTCACCTTGTATGACAGCACAGCTCATTCCATAATTCTATTTATCTATTTCTGCCTGTTACTGTAGAGAAAATCAGGTCACAACCATGACTCTGGGCAGCTCTCCTGTCCCTGGATAGAATTCCGCACCAGGCAGTCGTTTTGTGTTGTCTTCATTTTACATTCTGTGCAAGAAAGCAGCCAGCTAAACAATCTGCTAAAAAGGGTCTTCCTAAAACACATTTGCTGTTCATAAAAAAAAAAAAAAAAAAATCAGAGTAGATATTGAAGAACCTGTCCCAAAACCCAGTATGTCAATAAATAAAGAAAAAAAGCATTCTGTTGTAAGCAAAGAAATAGTGTAACAGATAAATAATGAAAAGATAGATAAATAAATCAAATTACTATAATGAAGACAATCTTTGCAAACTGTAGATTTCATGCCTCAGTGAAATTAAAATTACTCTAAGCATTTAATTGCTTCCAAGGTCCAAATAAGGTCCAATAAGCAACATTCCTTCAGATTAAATTTTTCAGTAGTTAATGGAGTTCCAGAAAATGGTCATAACATTCTTCTCAAAACAGTATCTCATAATTACTTGGGTCAAAATTTAAACTTTTTCAAATGTTCCAATGGCTGCATACTCCTATAATACTCATCTAACTTTATTCTGCCTGTCTGAACAAAATGAAAACTTCTGAAAAGAATATCTGCTATCATCACCCAATCCATTTAAGCGCCACAATTCCAAAAATGCATATGCTGATCCTCTCACTGCATGTGAAGGATATGACTTTTTTTTTTTCATTCATTTCCATGCAATAAGATACAAAAGTAATGGTTTGTTTTCCCCATCCATAAAGACTATTATGAAAGTCCCAATTTCAAGCTTTCTGAATTTCCTCATCAGCCACTGAGTTTGAAGTCTACAATACATCGTGAGATCAACTCCCAGGGTGAGAGAGATTCTAGGGAGGAGAGAGCCTAGGTTTGCTGATTTTCATTCCTTGAAATCCTGGCAATGTGCCTGCTTGCAGTCTTCACAACTTCTAATGGAACAGACAGACAGAATACCCTTCAGAAAAGAAAAAGCACTGTGTCCAGACGTGCAAAAAAGAAGCATCCAGGTTTTTCAGAGGTTTCCAAACAGGGCAGCACGTGGAAAAGTCAGTAAAAAGTACACTGCCTGATTATGTAAAATAAAATTAAACTGACTCTGATGAATCTATTTATTCTTCAAGTTCTCAGGTATGCTGAGTGAAGCAGCTCACAGTCTGCTCAACAAGAACAGACTGCACACCCATCCATCACACTTAAATGCAATCACTGGCAAATGTAACATCAGCTACTGCCTAAACTACAGAGATGCATTTAATACTCCCCAGTCAGCAATCAACCTTTTCCACATTTGTTCATAATCACAATAAATTGTTCCATTCTAATACTTTGTTTTCCTTTTCTTATCCCATGGCAGTTTAGCGTGCTTCTTGAATGAGGTAGTTATCGGAGAGGAAAAAAAAAAATCTCCTTTTCCAATTTTATTCCTGTGTGTAAGCAGAGATTCTTTCTCAAAGAAATACAAATTACAGAACGAATTTTCTTACCTGTTGCAGTCCACGTGGAGCAGAAGATGGGATGCACTGAGTGACACAGCAATCTTGTGCCACTGTCCATCTGCCAGGCGGTAGGGGAACACCTCTGTTCTTGTCTTCCCATTAAACCTGTAGTGATACCTGATCTCGTCCCGCAGGCCACTGCTCTCCAGCTCAAAATAGCTGTGGTGAAAACATGGAGAGCAATCAGTTCCACTTCTGGATAGAATCATTATCTCTGCCACTTTTTTTAATTGATAGACTTCTTTAAGCAAACACCACAATACGAAGAGGTTATGCAGCATGGATTAGCTACTAATTAATTTTTTTAAAAGAAGTAGAGAGACAAGACTATACATGCAGAGCAGTACAAACCCAGCAATACTAATTACATGAAAACAGCCCACTTTCAAAGTATCACTTGTTAGCCCAAGAAACTGAAGTCATCTTTTCACCCATGAAACAGGTGCAACTACAAGAAACCAACCTTTATTCTTTTCACCACAATATTTTGTATGACTGCAGGCTTTATAAGAAATTGAAAAATAAAGAATGCTACATACATCACTACCACAAACAAATAAAAAGCCATTAAGGTAAGAAACCACCAGGTAATCATTAAATTTGTATTTACTACTTGCAAATCCAGTTAAAAAACCACAACTATTTATTTTTATGACTCCTCTACATGCAGTTGTGCTTAACTTATTTTCTGACTTTCATCGTTACTGCCGTGATCATTCAGCTTCAGAAGGGAAGGACAAAACCTGGCTGGATTAAGTGTCTCCACATCTGACATAAACTATCCAAGAGTCAAAACCTTCACACAGCTGTCAGACTCCCAGGAGAGCTATGAAGTGTGGCTACTAACTGGCCTCAAAGGGGTGTGGAGGGAGCCAGTTCTTTCTCTAGGATGAATTTAGCCCCTCCAGGGCACACTGACAGTGTAAATAGTGAAGTCTTCTCTTGGACCTCACCAAGTATTTGCATCATATCAAATCCTTTTCCTGCTAAAATGAAGCTCTGTACATAGAAACAGGGTGATGCAGACCTCCATTTATAGCAGAAATACCTCTACAAGTAAATTAAGATGTTAGATTGTCAAGACAGTCCTTTCCCCATCTACCTCCACAGTGTTATAGATTTTTCCCTATTGGCCAACACCAATTTAACATGGCATTCGAGAGATAGGTGCTGGTTTGAGGTAAGGAAGGAAAAATTACTGTAATGAAATCCACTTCTAAAACATAAATGCAACACAAACCAATAAACACTGGAGTGCCAATTTTCATTTTCCCATAAGCCTTTTACACTGCTTGGCAGTACACAGGCCCTAATACAGCCTGTGTGCACAAGCATTACATGGGGACTTTTTCAGGATTAGATGTCACCAGTGACTTTTCCAGACTGTGCACTTTTTCAGGATTAGATGTTACCAGCGAGGTTGAGGGTTTTGAACATAAATGAAAAAGAGTTCCTTGGGAGGAAACTTATGAGATGAAACAGTAGCTGGAAACATGTGCAAAAGATCACAAGAGGCTGGGAAGGGGAACACGAAAACAATAAGTTTTNCAGTGACTTTTCCAGACTGTGCACTTTTTCAGGATTAGATGTCACCAGTGACTTTTCCAGACTGTGCACTTTTTCAGGATTAGATGTCACCAGTGACTTTTCCAGACTGTGCACTTTTTCAGGATTAGATGTTACCAGCGAGGTTGAGGGTTTTGAACATAAATGAAAAAGAGTTCCTTGGGAGGAAACTTATGAGATGAAACAGTAGCTGGAAACATGTGCAAAAGATCACAAGAGGCTGGGAAGGGGAACACGAAAACAATAAGTTTTCACCAAAAGTGAAATTCAAGCCCTCCTCCATCCTGTCAATGCTTTGTCACCATATTTTTTGTGCAACATAAAAGCATTATTGGGTCACATGAATCTAAGACTCAAGTGGCAGAGTAAAAGACACAAGGAGGTAAAGGCAAAACCAACACCAAACAGAAACACAGCAGGCATAGGTATAAATAAAATACATCCAGTACACAGTGGGAAAAAATCAGGCAGAGTTGTGAAGCAACTGGACTGCTTCATGCACTTAATGGCACAAGGAAGACAGAGAAACAGAGGCTTTCCAAATAGTAGAGCAGCATGCTGATTAACTACAGCCAAGCTTCATTAAAATACCAAAATCACATTCATGAAACCTGGAGAAGATTTATCACTTTATTCTGATGCTTAGTAACAGGACAGTCAATATCCAGAAGATACTGCTGCTGGTGTTCCCAAGCCAGAAAAGCACTAGGACAAGTACTGTCAGTGATGTCATACTTAAACATTCTGTAATTTTTAATTGTGTGTGTGTATATATATATATATATGTGATTGACATATGTATAGTCAATCACAGAGGCTTCAGAGCCCCAAAACAAGACAATCCCCTGTTGCAGGAAGCAAATTGCTTCCTGACATCATTCTTCATAATTTTCAATAGCCACAGAGCTAATCACTCACCACACAACGATTTCTTTGTTAATGGAGAGGCAACAGTCCAGGCCTGGAAAGGTCAGTCAGATACTGCACTTAATCACATCTGTGCTCCATTATTTGTACAGCACAGGGAATTGCAAAGCTTCTCACCTGACAAGCTTTAGTGTCAATAGTTACCTCAGGACTGAGAACAGCTTGCTGCTTAGGCATCAAGCTTGGTGCCAATCTCCTGACTAATTTATACAGTACAGAACAGATTACTTAAAATTCCATGTAATAGCCACTGTTAACGTTTTTATATATGTGCACCTAATGCATTAAGTGCCACAGGACTGCATTAAACACCACGTTTTAACTCTTCAGTGGCAGCAAAGGAGGGTGACAGCAGACAAATTCTGCACCTGTTCTTCCTCACCCTTCAACAAGTGCGTATCACAAGCGGTCACACTCAGACAAACATCAGTAAACACCAGTCAACAAAACCCCAACAGCAGAACTCCCAATCAGCTGGGTTACCCCAACACATCTCTCTCTCTCTACATATATGTATAACTCAAGTATTTAAAAAACACAAGGCAATGTAAACCAACAGTCTTGCGCTGATTTTATTTTTTTAAGATGCAGAAATTCACACTGAGACATTGATTACACACACACTTCACGATGCTCTCAGTTCAAAAGTTGTCTTTTCTCTACCAGAATATAAGTCATGTGCAAACAGCTTTCTCAGTAGCAAATACCATCTTTTCTTTCCTCCTCCCATCAGACTCTGAGGGAAAGAAAGCCTCTTCCAAAGCAATGACACAAAAGCCATTCGCTCTTGGAAATGAGTGCACCTGCTCTGTGTTGAAGTTCTAATCTGCAAATTGGGGAATGGAAGACAAATGAGGGGAAAAACAAACTCAGGCAAGAAATCATCAACCGGTGAGAAAATAATTAGTGAAGCCAGAGGAAATAAATGGATTTTTTTTAATCTCTATCTCATCTTCAATTTTGAAATGCGATTGCACAAGTTTTTATCTACTATAAAACATGAGATAAAAATGGGGAGGAGGGGAAATTAATAGAAGCTACCATACAAGAGGCACTAAAATGAACTGATGTCTAATGGGTCTTTTGTAGGTACTTTCCAGTATTTTGCAAGGAACTAAAAGAAAACAAAGGATTAGAATGAATCAGGGCTCCTGACAAGATTGCAGCATCTGGGACCATCTGAATATATGTATCATCACTCAGTGTGATCTTTCAATGCTGCCACAAGATATCAAAAGCCCAGGAGAGATCCCTGAGGATTGTGACAATCTCTGGTCACATCTGCATGAAGCCTGGGCCAGTCAGGTCCCTGCTATCCTCCCCCAGACCTTTTACAAGGAAGAAAGGTGTCAGACAGCGACCTCCTTGCCAACTTCTTAGCCCTGAGTGATGGTTTCTTGTTTTATTTGTTATTTCTCAGCAATGATTTCTACTATCGTATCTTTTAAGTAAGGCATGATCAAAAGTTAACATGTATTTTGACAGATGAAGTTCTCAGAACACATGTATTAAGAAAGCTTGTTTTTTGTGGAACAGCAATACAATTTGACCTTGGGCTGAAATTCTCCCACTAGTAGAATTCCCCTATTTGCTAGGCATGTAAATTACTGCTGGCTTCTTTCGTACAATTATAGAATTCAAATGCTTTTTATAGGTCTATCCGCAGTCCCTCATTCAAATCCCAATGCCTAAGAGAAAAACATTGCTAAATTCAGACTGATTTTATGCACATCAAAAAAAGTTGGTATATTTTAAGGGCATGCAATGTGCTTTACAGAAGGACAGTATTATTCCACAGTGGACACAAGATGCTTTACAATTCTAACAGTTTTCGCAACCCCTACGTACCTCACACGCAAAAAATTGTTAGGAGAAGATAAAACTTAACACAGTTATGTTTACTGACTTTTTTTTTCTTCCCCCTTTCTTTTAGTCACCACTACAGTGAATATTTAACTCTGCATTTGACTGCTCATTTCACTTCCAGATCAGGAGAGAAAGGTTCCTAAAAGTATACTTTCAGTTGGAAACACCTGCTGTGGATGTAACGACTGAAAAAAGCTGGAGAAGTCACTATCAACATTATATAAGAACATGTAATACACCTGAAGCAGAAAAGGCAAAGTACAAGGCGAACTGGCTTAACCCCCCATCTACATTAAAGAATAATAGCCACCTGTTCATCATCTCAACCCACAGAAGTGATCTTATCCTGTGGAAAACACCACCATGCTTCATTCAAAGACTTTACTGCCATCAGATTATGCAAGTGGCCATAGGAAGGACAACTCACAGACTATAGGATCCCAAGAACTGTGGGATAGGTGTCCTCCAGAATATCCTTATTGTGCACAGCACTTTATTTCCTGATCTTTAACAACCCAACATCTATCATGAGACACTAAAATATCCCACAATGAAGACAGCAGCACAATCGGGCATGAAGATTAAATGCTCCTATAAGAGCTCTAAGAACTAAAGCAGAACTACTTTTTGCATTCGATTCTGGCAATCTTCCTCCTTATCACATTCAAACATAAATAAAGCAGAGTTATCATTCTGACTTTACAACTTCCGTCATCCTTGCTCAAGTGCCAAATGAAGCCCCACAGCCTCTTTCAAGGAGCAGCACCAGCACTTACAGCAGATGCTCTCAGAGCTACTGAACAGATGTCCCGGGGCAAAGCAGCAGGCACAGATGGCATCCCTGCAAATATGTACAAACTTGGGGTTGCCATCTAGTCAAAACATTGTGCATCTGTTTAACATTGCATGGGAGAAGGTCACAGAACCACAGGAGTTCAAGGATGGAAGCCCATTCACCTTGCACATGCTGCAGCAACGCTATGATATCAGGCCTCCCAAGTGCTGGGGGAAAAAATCACTGCCATAAGAATCAGACTGGTACTGCCCAGAAACTTCTGGAAAATTCTGAGGCTGGTCAAGGCTTAGTTGTTTTTTTTTTTTTTAATAACAATGCAAATTCAGGAAAAGTTCAGAAATCAGTCATTCTGATATCATCAGCTATAGATTCAGGAAGCTTCTGCACAAATCAGTCTATTTGGATTTGTTTGTTCACATGGCTTTTTCATTTCACAACAGCATTGTGCTATTTAATGATAAAAATGGCTTCAGGCAAGACTGTGCTTTGCATATTTGCAGAAACACTTCTTGGTGGATTTAGAGACAGGCAACGAATCTGCATCCATTATCACAGAGATTTCAGGATTTTCAGTCTGCAGGGATGCTGTGATGAATCACAGGCCATTCCTCCTTGGCCTTTTGCTGTTCCTCACCACACAGTGAGTCTGTGTGCACCGTAGGACACACTCTATTGGGTGTGCATGCCAAGCCTGGACAGCAGCATGAAAGTTTAGTTTGAAATCTTGTTTTAGCAGTCCTCAGTGCAAAGCAAATCAGGCCAGGAGCAGGCACTGGGCACCATGCTGCAGATAAGCTGGCAGGCATCTGCCCGAGGCTCTGCCCTGTCAGTGATGAAGCCACGGCAAGAAAAAGCAGTGCCTCTGAAAGAAAAGATCCATCTCTTCAAACGAAAGGAAACACTCACTTTGCAGTTGTCACCATAGCTCTGTGCAGATGCAAAACTAGAAAAAGCTACAGCTATCAAGGCGAATATTTCAGTCACTTCCACAGGCACTGTTCCTGTACCCTAGTTACTGTAAAGTGACAGGGCAGGATCCCAAGCTCTGAAGCATTAAGCACGGTGAAACACTGGATTTTGAAGAAATGCTCTTTACACGCTCAGGCGCACAAATCTACTCCACTGCATGTGTACTTTGAGGAACACATCTGGTGCAGTGAAAGTCTCATGTGGTGCAACTGAGACTGCCTGAGTGGCCCTGGATGGTAAGACAGGAAAGCTTCCTTAACATCCATACTTACAAACCATCCACAGCTGCTTTTTGCAGCTGATTCAAATAAAGTCAGACCCAGAGGCTGCACAGCAAAACCATACAGGGCAAATTGTCGCTTATGCGGCGTTAAAGACTCACTGCTGTGGCAGAGATTACACACTGATAGCACCAAAGTCAGGCTGACATCAGGCAGCACAAAAGGTGTTGTGAATGGAAGGATCACCTGGAACAATGAAATAGCCTGCTGAAAAAAATCAGATTAACTTTCTACAAAGCTGAATCCCAAATATTGCATCACCTGCTCCATTGCAAAAGTATTCCTTTTATGCAAGCAAATCCAATATAGCCAAAATGTAGTGCTGAACATGTTCAAACTCTCAAGTAAAAGCCAAAAAGTTCAGCTTCACTGTGCTATAGGCCACCTAAAAAGGATTCTTTCAAACATTTCTATCCTTTCATTTCAAGCAAAAGGAACTAAATCCAGTCAATTAAATGACTTTGTTTTTCTATTCAGACCACTCAGAGGACAACAGGAATAGCATTATACCAGACTAGCTTGAAACATATAACAGTAAACACTCGCACACTGACACCTTCTATTAGTACAGAATATTTATTAACATTTTGTCTTTTGTTCCACACGTCTTCTACATGGCAGCTGGGCGTGAGAGCTGCAAGGCATTAAGCATTTATGATGTGTTTGTGTACCTGCAACTAGGCAAAGGTCATCCTAATACAAATTTACTTTCCTCTTTGATCATGTAAAGAAAAAAAGTAACCCCAACATCTGCCTGCCAGGTAAAAGACAGCTAGAGTCAGAGCTGGTACAAAGCAGGTACGTATTTTCATGGCATGTGTTGTAAGGATTGACCTTAAGCATTTTTGTTTCCATTTCATACGTCTAAAAATCTATCATCACCGTGGCTGCAACCTGCCTACTACCTGAAAAAAAGCCTGGTTTCTCTCCTAGTCCTAGTAAACCAAGCAGGTAATACCACAGTGCACCTAAAAATTGCACAGCATCTTAGCAGCCTTCAGAGCTAGCACGGCCAGCAGGACAGAAAAGAGTTACCACTTGGAGTAAGGTGAACTTATGACTCCTTTTAAATGTACCTTATTAAAAAAAAAACACCCAACAAACCCACACAAAAACAACCAAAAAACCACCCTCACACTGAAGACTAACTTTACTGAAAAGTAACCTGACGAAAGAAATCATTCATTCCTTTCCATATCACCACTCCAATACCACGTCTCCTTGTACCTCACACTTCCATACTGCACCACACACAACCCTCAGCCAAAGGTTTGTTCCCCTTTTGCAATCCACAAAGCATTTGCATCTGAGGGCTTTCTGGATGGGGGCTGGCTACTTTTTAAGGCTAACCTTAACCTGGGACTCTGAGCTGGCATTAGCCCAGGGATCTTTGTGGTTATGCAGAAGCCTAGAGCTGCCAGTGTGACCAGACAGTCCTTCCCTCCCTCGTGCTCATCAGTGCAGCAACAGCTCAGCTCAGGGGATCCCCAAATCCGCAATCTCCAAATACCAGATTTTCATAAAACAAAAGAGGATAACAGCTTTTTAAACTAATGAGGTCGGCCACGTGAGTAAAACTACAGTATCTGAAAACAAATTACCTTAATTGCGGTGCCCTTAGAAGAAAGGTTCTTCCCTCTACTCTCACTCTCAAATTCAGCAGCCTTTCAGTGATTCCTTACATTATGACAAATTCCACACGTTGCAAAAAGTGGAATATGCCAAAATTATCTTAGGTCTGGGCATTCTTTAAACACTTCAAGTTAGCTAATTCAGACTCTCCTAATCAGAAAAAAAGGACATTTAATCACTGGAACAAACAGTTACCATCCCTTAGTGAACAGCATCCTGGAACTAATAAACTGTAAGGCTGTAGTAAATCAACATGTCATCTGTCAATGCATACACTGCCAACCTGGCAAAAAAAAAAAAAAAAAAAAACAAAACCC